>JALPQI010017004.1:0-32167 GCA_025490895.1 Thaumatotibia leucotreta
TGGCGGGTGGTACGTGTACTATTTATTGCATGATTATTTGCGCGTTTTTGAATACTAACCAAATGTAGGTAAATTCATTAATAGTAGAAATAGAAATAAGTTAATTCGTAGCATGCCAACCTTGCAACCTTGTACCTTGCAACCTAAATGGTCGCGCACCGTGCGGTTTCAGAGGAACTTCCTCCCGCGGACGGTCCGTTGTGGAATGAGCTCCCTGCCGAGGTTTTCCCGTTGGACTACAGTATGGGGTTCTTCAAAAGAGGAGTGTACAAGTTCTTATTGGGTCGGCAACAAATAAATTACTCCCTAGGGAATATCACTTTTCTATTACTCCCGCTACGCGCGCAAGCAATGGCGCGCTTAGACAGCAAGTGCGATGAAATATTAAACGTAACTTTAGGCGATTAAGACCCGTTTGTCGTTAAAATAAAACACGAATTATAACCAAGTATCTATCTATGGGTATGTAGTTTGAAATTCTCATTTCATTCTACGAGTAAATAAATCGCCGCAGCTCACATTTTGCACCATTCGTTCTCTAGGCACAGCGCAAATGACGCGAGGAAGGCAACGGAGAGCAATTTGGCAGGAATTCCTGCCAGTTTGGGGCAATAACACTGGTTCCTAGCGAAAATTATTTGAATAAGGAACGTTAGAATCGATTTTTAAATATTTTGCGATTATGACTCAGCTTCCGTAGCCTCCGTAAGTCCGTGCCTCCAGCTTCTTTGGCCGAGGTTCTGGGTTCGAATCCCGACAAGGGCTTTATTTGTGTATTCATCATCATGTCAGCCGAAAGGCGTCCACTACAGAACATAAGCCTCCCCCAAAGATTGCCATAATGACCGGTCCTGTGCCACCCGCATCCAGCGGACTCCTGCGACCTTCACCAGGTCGTCAGTCCACCTTGTGGGGGTTATTTGTGTATTGATTTATCACACATATTTGTTTGGTCGTGAGTGTCTATGTATTTAAGTATCTAACTATACGAGCCCCGATGCATATGTTCTCGTCCAGTTAGACAGTTTTTCGAGATTATCCCGTTCATCCGGGGGAAAAGGTTTAGAGACAAAACCTTCACTATTCAATAGTAGTACTAAAATAGTTTCTTTGAGTATAAAATATTTGGACTTAATAAATCAGAATAAAAAAGAAACTATTTTACGAGAGGTATTTTTTTAAATTTTTTCCACAATTTTTAATTTTGTTAATAATCAATTAATGTAAAGAACGCCATTAATATTAAAGACGACATGGTACACCTGATGCACTGCGAATTTTGCGTCAAGCTTATAAGCGCGGAATTACGGTGGTGAACGAAAATATAACGTTTGTTAAAATCGATTTATTAAACAACAAAAGCGTACTTCAGATTGATGTGTCTCTTGAAATGTAGTACATTAACCATGACTAACGTTCATACAATTTATCATTAGCAGAATGTGATCATTTTTAAAATATTCAAAAATTTGTAAAAATTGTTTCGAACTAGACGAACTCCACTGCATCGGGGCTCGTATGTATCTATCTATTAAATATATCGTCGCCTAGAACCCACATCACAAGCCTTAATTGATCTTACCGTGGGATTAGGACGATTTTTATGAGATGAGATAATTTAAGTTTATATGAAAAGTGTGAATTTAACAGTTTCATTGGTTAATTCATTTTATGTTTAGAAGGAAATGCCACTAATCTGGATTCAGTATTGTTTACATGTTAGAATCCACATTTTCATCAGGATCAACTAATATTGGTGGGCAGGAAGAACAGATTGAGGGAACTCGATATTCGATATTTATGCAAATAAATATGTTTCATTTAGATCTAGAAACATTTAAAGGCATTTCTATTTACGGTCGCACCACAAACTCTTTCTACTCAAAATCACTAGCTCTTTGTTTATTTTTTTTATCGACTTCATATCAACTTATACCAAAACAGTAGAATCCACTTTATTCATATAGCACATGTCGTTACACAGGTAATACAATAAATTACTACTACTACTTTATTACTCGCTCTTTCCATTTTAACTGAGAAGAGTGTCCTAATTTTTTGTCCATTTGGTTCCTATTGTGTCTTTCAATGACTCGCTAATAGGATTGTGCCAACTAATCATAATAAACGCCATTTCAACAAATATCCCCATTAACCCATAGGTAAATCGCCTACTTACAGATGTAGACTCTCGAAACAACTTAAAGAGATTTGGCACGGCCCGTGCAGAGTCGGGATCGGCATTACTGTCTGGCATTATTGAGCCTCGCCAAAATATTCCATAACATTTTGCAGCTAGAGTAATCCAGTTCCCTTATCGATTATTTAAAGTTATCTTAAAAAAATAGTATATTACGACACATGTGCGAAAAACATGAAATTCTAAACGAGTGGCGATGTTTTAAAACACGACCGATATGGAAGTGTCTTAAATCGGCACGACTTAGGAATTTCGTTTTTGCACGTGTCTCGTACGACATTTTTTAGTGCAGATGGCCCTCCGAAATCTTAGACGTGACGTAAAATGACACACTTCTCGCACTAGAGCCTAAAAATGGCACCATCTGTACTAAAAAGTATTTTTTATCAGCCTCCGTAGCCTAAGTAGATGGTAGTTACCCTGCCTACAAAGCTGGTGGATCCGGGTTCGAGTCCCGTCGAGGGCATTATTTGTGTATTTAGTTATCACAAATATTTGTTCCTTAGTCATGATTGTCTAGTGTCTATTATATAGTCTGTATAAAGTTTATTTAGGATTGTTTATCTCAGCAAGTGGTATAATCCAGTTGTCTTAACGTTTCATACTTACATCCTACAAAATTGTGAAAATAAGGACCACCCTAATAGAAAGTCCCGATAAACACCTTGATAATTTGTTCCAATATCAACATTCAAAAGTCAGCATATTTCTGTGCTCCAAATATTACTTATTCCATATCGTTTCCGTTGAAACGGTAAAATATAGATAAGGATGCAGCTTAGGTGTCTGCCAAATTTAACCTGCATATTGCGAATGCTCCTTCTCTCTTCCCCTTCAATGAACATTTAACGAACGATTCGTTGTCTCGGTCGCACTCTTAATATTTAATGGTAAATGTGTCTAGCCAGTCTTGCTATTTCTTTTTATGTTTATTGTGGGAATACCTTGTAGTTCTAGTGTTTACTGAGTGAACGCTGAACGCATTTTGTGTTAATGCACTATGCACCTCATAAGTACCTTAGTAACATACCTTGTTGTCGTTAATAGACTTAAGCAGAAGACGTAATTGTTTACCTTTGCCTGAGATACAGGATCTTCCTAGTTAAGGTGCAGTACAGTATAATACGTCATGTTTCATAAATTTTATAATGTAAGTACAAGCTATGAAGAAATGATTCAATACATATTTTATTCTATTCTAATCGAATCTACGGTTTTGTTTTTTGTTAAATCCCACTCAGAATATGAATAAATGCAGTCTTATTACACTTTCATTTAAATAAACCATTTTAAAAGCATGAAATGCTTACCACGGGGTAATTAAAAGTAAGTGCGAGTTTTATTTTATCAATTGCATTATCGGAGTAGTTTTGTTTATTGCGATTATAGTCCTACCCTCTTTTTGATAAACGTATCCTAACTTAACAATCCGCTAAGTATTGTTTGTCCCTCTCGGTCTCATTCGCATATTTAATATGATCGAAACAGACAAACACAATTCGGTTTGCTAAGTTCAGAGACGTTTATTAATAAGGGAGCAAGGCTACAATCGCAGTAAACAAAAATTACTCCAGTAATGGAATTGATAAAATGAAACTCGCACTTTTAAAAACGGCCACCATAAAACTGAACATAATGAAAACACACGTATCACCAGCACCGATCAATGTCCACTTCCATTAACTATCGATACAGGACAGCATATGTAAATTCAGCCTCTGTTATTACAACACCCTGTGTTTATGTCCTGCTTTATTCATGTTGCCAGCCGAGCGTGTGGGAGTCGAGTGCGCAAACGAACCAGAATGCGTAGCCAAGTTGCCAATCGCTAACGCTTAGTACTACGTCGTAGTTTTCCCTTTCTGTCACTCTTTTATATTAGTGCGACAAAGACAGTTAGCTGCCTTTCGTTTACGATTGACGATAAGCGTTAGCGTATCGTACTTTTTCCTCTCTGTCACTCTTTCATATTAGTGCGACAAAGCTTAGCTGCCTTTCGTTTACGATTGACGATTAAGCGCTAGCTATTGGCAACTTCTCTAAGCACCCAGAGGCCCTACCGTGAACTACAAATCCGCACATTCCCGAAAATTTGTCTCTGTCACTCTAATGACGCGTTCGTCGGAGTGAAAAAGCAAATAGCTAGCTTATTGAGTTTCGGGCTACTTGAGACTCCTGAAATACACGATATAATCACCAAATAAAAATAAATTACAAAAATCTGACTTAAACCAATTTCTCCAAGAACCCATCATGAGATTCCGACTTGGTGCCAAGGGGACATTGGGTTAAAAAATAATTGAAAATCGGTTCACGATTCTCGGAGACCGATAACTGAATACATACAAATAAACAATCAAATTGATAACTTCCTCCTCTTTTGAAGTCGGTATTATCAAACCGCGATTAGAATGGGATTCAAAAGTACTGTTGACACAACAGTCTATAAGTCAATCTAGGATATACTCATAGTTATATTCATTTATACTTTAAGTGCAAAGACTTACAGACAATAGATTAATTAATCACTCTCTACATCTATAAACAACTCTTTTCTTGGTAAATGTTGTGTCAACAGTACTCTCGAATCCCTTTCTGATTCCGATTTGATAATACAAAATCGCAACAAATTTTTTTCTGGTTCGTTTGAGTGTTTGCCTCTCGTTCGATATGTGGTCGTAGTAATAACACTGGTATAATAACTAGTTGCACATCCTAGACCGCAGTTTGCATGCGGTGCACGTTTAAAATATTTTTAAATTTAATTAAGTTGGAACAGGTGAAGGTACTGTTGTTTTTTGCTGCTGGCATTATTTAGGCATTATTTTTTGTCTGAATCTGGTATAATTACATTGTCATTGTAAATACGTGTATTAAATATTAATCACGTCTTATTTGTCTCACAATATTGTAATAAGTGTTATAATTGAGTGTTGATAAAACTAAATTTGTTTATGTACGATATAATGAAAAAATACGTTTATCATGCATTTATTAAGGTTGTTAGCTTTTACTGAAAGAATTATGCAAAGGTTTATTATTAAAGAATCGAATTCAAAGGTATTCACTGAAAAAGTACACGTAGTGAAATAATTGCCTATGTAAAGTTTTCCGAAGTTATAAAATGTTATATTTTTCCCTGATAGCCGTCGTCCTAAGATTCAAGGAAATACGGCTCTTTTATTTTTATTTCTTATAAATTCTTGATAATCTTTGCTCTATTGCAGCTATTAGCTATTAAAATATTTTATACTTACCTTTTTTGTGAAACAGTATAATGTCTTGTTGAAAAGTAACTTACATTTTAATAAAATCTCGAGATGCTGACGAAAGCAGACTTCATTCCTATATTTTCTCATTTACTATGTTATTGAAGCATTTTATTTCATATCTCCATGGTTTGCTTTACCCGCACTGGCTTATCTTTTAATCCTAATTGCTTTTTATTTATACTTAATGCGTTTTGAGATAATTCCAAACTAAACAGAGCGACCACTTGAAATTACCGCAATAAGTCATGGTTCAAGTACTGAGTATAGACAAAATTAACTTTTTAAGGCAGGCAACATCAAAGAAAATCGTAAAGATAAACGTTAGTAGTTTTCAACGAATTTGCAATTTATGGGACTTCGTGGCGCTTTGCTATAATGCTTGGCGTAGTATTACAATGTATGTTTCATGTTCGGCGACATAAAGATAATATAATATTATTTCTTAGAACGCCACACGTACACCGGTAATACGATATTAGGTTGACATTGCATTTACGTTCACTAAGGATGTACTTATTGCAGGAATGCAGGTACATAAAGCATATAACTACTCAGCAAACAGTCCTTTTGATCTTGGCACGTTCGCAGTCGCATCTTAAGAAACCCGGGGTAAGCTTGAGGGGGAAACAACGAATAGGTACTAGGGCAAAAGGATACTTGTGTACGCAGTGGTTTGAGGATAGAAGAATACATACATGGTAGTTGATTACAAATCTGACTGGATTACTTTTAGCTGCTCCATCGACTACTATAAAAAGAATCTATGAGTGAAGCCAATCAAAATCATTTCAAGCCTGGATAACTTCGCGGTGGATCACATAACAAATACGTAATTACTGCTAAAATCATAATTTCTTGCGAAGTTGTGACTAACTACAGTCGGCCAAAAATCATTTACGAATAGGTAAAAATTGACCAAATGAGGCAATATTTGGCAAATTAGTCCTGTGCCGTGACGTTTAATTTGCAGAAAGTTTCTTAGACTTGAACAAGTTCTTACAGATAATTCGAAACTCTCGTAAGCACAAAAAGTGAATCGCCACGTTTGATGTGAGAACTTTTTGAAACCATTCACACATTTACTCGTGGGAAATTTTGCAATATGTGTAAAACTTTCCATCGGTACATCAGGTTGAGGTAGTCCCGAGTTTTTTCTACACTCCCTTTCTTTGCACTGTTTATTAGCTAAAGGGTCTTAAGCATTATAAGAAAATGCATGTGTTTGTTAAAAACTACATATATCCCCAAATCTGTCTTTAGTCTCAATAACATATTTAGCAGGTATTATGTGTAATCCCACATGCACGTGACAAAGGAAATTGAATTGTTAATGAAAGCTGAATTTATAGTCGGCGTTATTTTACCTCGTATTTCGGATAACGAGGATTGTCTAAGATAGCGAGACAAAGACTTCTTATGCATAGCAATGCCAGCACAAGATTAAACTTGCTCAGACTAGAGACTTAAATGTTAAAACAGGCGGTTTAGACGGTTTATGCAATGTAAGTATGTACGATTCGTTATAAGAATTGATTTATAAAATCAATATGTAAAAAAGTGTTTTGTTCAATATAATAATATAAACAAAGGCAAATATAAAACAGCTATTATGTAGTAGCATTTTGACTTTCCTGATCGATTTTAACGCAATTCGCAAATTCGTTGAGTCGAATGAGAAAACTCGTAGGTTACCTATTGTTTCATCATTTTATGATTTGGTTGTGTATTTTTTACGATTATTCTATGTTCAGTAGGTATAGAATAAATGCTGGTCTTAATTTAATATTTTTTCGTTATGAACTATTCTGTGATATGAAATCTAAGCATAAAATCAAAACCTGTATGTTACGGGTAAAATCAACAACGCAAAGCCAAGAACACTCAATTTATTATGCATCAAAACCGGCACAGACTGGATCCGATCTAGACATGAAAACGTGCTCAACCAAATAGATTGAAACGTTCGGTTGCTCACTTTATTGCGAGATTTGTGAGAATCTGCCGAGCCGTGAAACTGGAGCAAGTCTACCAAGTGAACTGTTTGCCGTTCTGGCACAGTAGAATTAGCGAATTACCCATTTACCACATGACATACATATAAAGGTTTAGAACCCCTTTCTTAAGTAGGGCCCGAATATGCGCACCCGCTCATGATAGATGATGTGAAGGTAAAAAAAACCTTCGGTGTTTGTTTCTTTAAATATCTTATGAGAATCCCATCAGTCCGATGTCCCATGAGGCCGTTCTCGTTAATGCGCCAACTTGGTTCTAGGCTTCTAATTTCTGTCGTGAAATCTTTCTGATGAAGAGGACCTGTGTGGTAGGAAAATCGACGGCTATCTCAAGGACGTAGGCAAAATGACAATCTGACAAATGAGAAATGATGACGTAAAATAGATGCAATGAAAAGCGTGCTCGTTTCCTTACGTTATTTTGTCTCGAGTGACGTTTCTATGTACGAAGTTGTTCCTCAGTAGAGTACCAAGAGTTGGAAAGTAAAGGATACGTTAGGTTTTACTCGATACGTAATGCATTATATCGCGCTCGCGCTGATATATTGGGGCGAGCTCGATGCCCTGCTTTACGTATCGAGTAAAACGTAACGTTATCGATACTTGCAAAGTCATGGTACGTCTACAGTTTTACGTTTACCCCGTCACTGATCTCTTTACATGAAATATTGAACTCAGTAGCCACCTCAGCCTATAAAACACTACCTGACATTATAAACATTATAAGTGCCCGCCGTAAAACCTGTAAGAGGCTTGTCGTGAAACAAAATACAGTCGATTAAACTTTAAACGTTATTTTATGTGTTTCTCTGTGGCGTGAAACTACATCATTATAAGAATTTACCGGTTTTTAGTTATTTTATTTATGTCTCGTAATGTACTTCGTTTTATTTTATTGTGACCTGTACAGATAATAAAATATGTACCTAGTATTTTATGGAACATCAAAGTTAGTGTAGGTAATATAACTAAGAAAATACTTATGATTTATGTAAAAGATATAAAATTATGCATTGGAAAACTTTACAGCTTAAGAAGTGATTAAATGACATCGTGGCGTGAATTATAACTTTTCAATTAACACAATAACAAAAATCGGTTTGGATATTATTTACCTTTTAAAAGCCCTCTCGCCGCAAATTGTGACGAAACATCAGTATCTCTACCAATGAACAACGAACATAAACCTTATCAGTCAGTAAGACAGTTACTTCGACAGCATACACGTTGACCACTTTAGTGGCTGCTGGCGAGGTAGGCATGACAACACACGACCACTGTAGTGGTTCTTGGCGTTCAAAGGGTTAACGTCTGATTTTGTTGTATCTACGTTGTATACTATTTGTATATGTCACCGTAATATTGTAAATTCCGTTAGATTATAATTTACCTAGCGAAATTGTAAACTATCGAAATATTGTCAACTGCGCCATACTGTTTACAATTTAACGTATTATTTTACGTTACATTGTAATCTGTCGAGCAGAAACCGTCACATTGTCAAACAGCTATCTGATTGGTCGATCTCAAATATGGCCGCTGTGTACTTGCCATAGAGTTAGAAATTAAACACAGGTGGCAGAGAAATAAAGTACTTACATGATTTTCTAGTGTTGTGAGATTATAATATGTTTACCTATATGTCACCATAATATTATAAATGCCATTAGATTCAAACTCGCGAGATTATTAACTATCGAAAGATTGTAATCCGTAACGTAGGTTTGTTGAACGTAAACAAACAGTGGTCATCGAGATTATAAATTCAGAATACAATCTTGGTTTTATCACCAACATTAAACATGAAGTACACATACACTTTATATTTATTCATATTAACGTAAAAATATATCCGCGAACGTGTTTCACGACATGTGTCAAAGACGTCAAATACTATGGAAAGTCAGTCATATTTGCTGCGGCATTTATAATCGAGTAAGATTGTAATCTATCGGCATTTATAATAATATGGTAGTGTTACCATATTATTATAAATGCCGATAGATACACTTATCTGATCTCACAACATTAGAAAACAATGTATTTTATTTAACTGACATCTCTATTTGATTGGGAACGTCGAACACTCGGTGATAGTTACGGGTGTGGACTGTATGAGTATGAGGATAATCAGAAGAAATGGATAGGGGAATTAAAAAACTAAATTTTAGGACACTTTACAATGTTATTTCAGCAAGATACAAAGGTAAACTAAAACTGGGTATATAAACATGTCAAAAAGTAAAATAATTTTAAACAGTGTCATTTACAATAATATAGTTGTAAAAAAAGGTCGCAACCCAGCCAGTCGCTAATACGTGGCGTTTAAGTAGTTCAACCGAACTGCATTTCCATGCATGTTATAATTATAACTCACAATTTGACGATTTCGCGTCGACAGATTATAATTTACCGAAAATCAATGCGTTAAATTGTAAGTATGTTACGGATTACAATCTTTCGTAAGTTTTCTATCAGCATTTATAATATTATGGTGATACACACTTATTTGATGTCACAACATTAGGAAAGCGTGTAAGTATTTTATTTGACTGCCACTTGTGTTTGGTATTTAACTCTATGGCAAGTAAACAGAGAGGCCAAAGAACTGACCAATCAGATAGCCATTTGACAATGTGACGGTTTCTTCTCGATAGATTATAATCTAACGAAAAATAATGCGTTAAATTGGAAACAGTATGCCGAAGTTGACAATCTTTCGATACTTTACAATTTCGCTAGGTAAATTGTAATCTAACGGAATTTACAATATTACGGTGACATATATATAAGTACCACGATCGCATGCCGCAAGGCATAGACTACCTCCATTAGTTTTCTCATCATGATGGCTTACGACTTCTTAACAGTTTATCAGTTACGTACTCGTGTTCTTTTGCTTAGGTACAAAATATATCGCCGCGAGATATGCAACTCAGTTGCAACAATATTACAAACCATCATCTATCGTTAAACTCATGACCTTGCAATAAAATCATTGGATTTGTTTCGACCACACGTCTACGACATAGGTCTTTTGTAGAATACAGTATAATAGGTAAATACCGGCGCACGGAATACAGAAATGTTCTCATATTGACACTTCCAAATGGTAACAATACGATTCTCAATAACTTAATACAAGTGTTACTAAAAAAAATACTGCTTGTAAATTTAAATATGAACGCAACAAAATAATACAATACAAGTAAGTACCGAACGATTTGTTGTTGCAATTGCGCCTCAATTGGAGCAAAAGAGACGGTTTCCTTAAAACGATTTTCGACATTCGCAGTTAGGCACTGGTCTCACCGCGAGCTACTAAACTATGAACTATCGGCTATAAACACGAACAAAAGATACGTACTCCCGTGTAAATAAAAGAGACACGGCGATACTCGCCCGGCGGTGATAGCTGATAGCTGAGCGAGTATCGCCGTGTCTCTTTTATTTACACGGGAGTGCATATCTTTTGTTCGTGTTTATAGCCGATAGTCCATAGCTTAGTAGCTCGCGGTGAGACCAGTGCCTTATGGCCTGGCCGCGGTCAGCGAAGGTGGTGAGCAACACCATAAATTGTTGCGAGAGGTCGATATCGCCGGTCGCCTACAATGTCGTGGTCAAGCTTTCAACCGCGAACATCGAAGTTCGCAAATTTCGGAGATTTTTTTCTATCAGTCTAATGACGCCTTCGTTGGAGTGATAGAGACAAATGTCCGAAATTTACGAACTTCGGTGTTCGCGGTAGCAAGCCAGAGGCCCTATCGCAAATCCCTAATCAATCACCTCCTTGTCACACTTACTTACGAATTCACAAGTGCGAGAAAGAGGCAACTTCGTTCGTGGTTCGCGGTAGTCGCTCTGGGCATATCCCATCCAGTCTATCTAGCAGGTGAGATCTATGCCGCGGGGTCACGGACGCCACATAAGGGTGAGGCTAGACCGCGCTGAGACCTAGCGTGTCAAGTGCAGGGGCTTAGTCTAGGTGCCCTAGGTAAACAGTTGAGCTGCAATGTGATATGTAATGTTGAAGTCGACACTGAAGGTTTTATACCCTATTCTATTGTTATAAGGTTTAAAATGTGCGTGTTTGACGTCGGTTGACTGTTAAACATTTTTTCTGATTCTCACACGTGATTTACAAACAGCTTCATCAGAGCTTTTCATTTGTTTTAATCTAATGACGGTAAACATGCATGTAGAAATTGTAAACAGGCACTTGGCTTATTGGTAGGTTACGTCATGACTTCCGGTCGGTCACTACCAACTAGGCTACGGAGGCTGATACCTACCTTTCCTATGTATATGTATCTGTAGGCTTAGCACAGGATCAGTGCGACAATATTTCGCCGTGAGATAGACTATCCATCCCTCTTTTATTCATATAGTTAGTAAAAGATGGAAAATCTATCTCGCGGCGACATACTCACATACCAATCATATGCTAAGCATACTGGCCAGCTATTATGCTACCGCAAACACCGAAGTTCGTAAATTTCACTGAGAAAAATCCCCGAAATATGCGGATTTCGTAGTTCGCGGAAGGCAGCAGTTCACGTATTGAAATCCAGCAACAACTAATCTCAGATCTCTTAGTGCCTGGTACCTCAATGAGTTCCACATTCATCCATGTATCCAACCCTTAAATATGCATGACGGTAATCGTAAATATCATAAGCGTGCGTATATAAAGTACGAGGCGGGCGTAAATCTTCGGGCCGGTCGTAAAACGCAACCACATTGTGCACGTCAAACTGTAAAGCGGGGAATAAGGGTGTAAGTGCAATGTCAAACTACGATGAGGAATAGGGTTGATTGTGCAAAAACGTGTATTGGGAATAAATCGTGGGACATTCTTATACAAATCGACCTATTCCGCGCGCGAGCAGAAAACGACAAAATGTAAACACAACGATGGCTAACTGGCTATACTAACATGTGGCTAACTTTCATTATCATTTGTTGTCTTTGGCACATATCGTGAAACACGTTCGTAGAATTTTACGTTAATGGGCAATTTAAATTTTAGGGACACCCAATTAGCATGAGAGTAAAAAAACCTCAATTGCAGTAAGGATTAAATAATCGTGGTTTTAAAATATTATTACCAACAATTTTTCGAAAGAAAAAGGTTTATTCGAGACAGGAACACAGTACAAACAAAACAAAACAGTAAACACGAAATTCTGTCCCAAAATGGCCAAAACTCAGCGAACTAAAAACTACTAGTAGACTAACATATTTTTGTCAATTATGCAGTTTCAGGGAGAGCTTAATACAAATTCAATCAAGAAGGAAACCTAAACCATCAGGAAGTTAAAACAAGGGAGTAATTCCACGTCATCCACAAAGCTACAAACGCTTGTCGTTAATGTGTTTCGCGAAAAAGTCCAAAATGACGTCAAAATACCCTTTTCCGACCCAGTTCAACCACAAACCTCGTACGTGTTTTTTTCACTTGTAACGTCAGACGCAAAGTATTGATTGCGTACTGCTCAGAATGAGACCGCAATGGCGCTCGGTTTTCGATTTCAATTATTCAGTATGCTACAGACGTAATGTATTTTAAGCCTTGTCGGAAATTTATTTTTTAATCTGCTTTGAAATGCACCGCCAATATAAAATATTGAATTGACTTTCATAAGAATAGGTAATACAAACGTAAGGAAACATTTATAGACCAATAATTACACAGGCATTTTTCTGTTTATTGTGAATAAAATGATTATAATGTTACCTAATTTTTAATTGATTTCAAAAAAGGAAAAGGTTCCCAATTGACCGATTTTTTTGTATCCTTGTTACTCGATATCTCCAAAAATTGTCAACCAATTTACAATTTTTTTATCGTACGGGTATAGCCCTGAGGCGGGTATAGTCCCGTTGGCACCAAATCGGAGTATAATATCTTGGAGAAATCAGTTGAAGTTTCTTTTATATTTATTTAGTGATTATTATACAAAAGATGATAAGCGCACAACGTTTTAAAGTCTAAACAAAAATGTAATAATGTCAATTTCAGTTGAGAATCTCAGTGCCTTATGATGATATCAAATCGAATATAAATAGGAATTTTAAAGAAAATTATATTACCTTCGATATTTACAATAAAAAATATAACAACAGTTCATAAAATATTCTTCAGCTAATATCCCATTAACTGCGCCCAAAGGCTTGAGAACCAAAGAAATTAAATCGCGCATTAAACATTTTTATAATCACGGCAACACCACAAAAACCAGAATGGTAGGCAATTCCAACCGAAATAAGTAACGTTTGACATTTCTCCGCGAGCAGTTAAAACAGTAATTACGGAACCCGTCTAACGTTTCCCCGGGGTGTTCTACTAAAGCGTAATTTACGCCGGACGAGGGGTGCACGAAAAAAAAACTGACATCTACATGTCTCAAACCGACGACGCGACTCATTTCTGAGAAGACAAATTACAGAATCGGGGCCCAGGAAAAAACCGGCAATTAACCGCGGTATAAGAATAACCACCTATTTCGGTGATTTCGCTCGTTATTTTGGGTTGTTTACGCTTTTTATCGTGGGTCGCGACAAATTTTATCGTACGTGTGTCACATCAAACGTTTTGCGGAAAAGTTATTTAATGGGTATTTGTTCTTGACTTTGTTAGGGAGTTTGTAAAACTATCATCTTGAATCTTTGATTGTGATGGCTTTGTGTTGTCCTTCGTAGCCTAATAAACAGTAAGAGACTGTTTTGAAAGCTGGAAATCCCAACTGTCCAGGATTCCGGTGAGGGAATCTTTTTATGAATTGATTAACTTTATTACTCCATATCTTAGCAAAAAATAGTAAATAGTGGGACTAGGTCGATTTTACACAAATGTCATAGGTAATGGCTGTCCCATGACATTTACTTTATTGATAATAATGATCTCAAAAGTCGCAATGCAGCTCTATTATCTTTCAAATAAAAAACAAATATTTTTTAACGACCATTCCCCTTTGTTTTGATCACGATCCTATTAAATCGTGTAACACAATACGAAGAATTCCAAAATGAAGTAAACGATAAATGAATACATCGTTAAAGTACCCGGAGTGGCAATAATAAATACCACTGCGGCTAATATTAATGCCGCGTGGCTACTATACGGCCACATTTCAAAATTAATTTTATGGAAGATGTGGCCGTATTGCTGGAAAATATGGTCACTTTTACCACACAATTGTATTTTGAGATGTGGCCGTATAGAAGACGCGAGACGATTAATGCCGCGTGCGCCCGAAGTGCATTCGTTAAGATGGTAGCGCTTAGTACCGCTACCACGAGTATTGAAATAGTTTATGCGACAGTTTAGAAAGAGTATTTTATGCAAATTCATAAAAAAATTGGATCTTGTAACAAAACTATGAAAACGGATAAACTCGCGTATATTAACTAACTTCAACTTCCTTCCGACGTTTCGAACACTTTACAGGGTTCGTAGTCAGCGGTGGACATTTATGTTGTCATCTGCAGACCACGAACCCTGTAAAGTGTTCGAAACGTCAGAATGAAGTTAAAGTTAGTTGATATACGTGAGTTTATCCGTTTTCAAAGTTTTCTTTCATGTGTAATCCTCGCGGTAACCGAAAAAAATATTATGGATCTTGTAAAAAATATACCCTTATTATTAAATGTATTTAATATAATTATTAAGGCGTCATTAGAGTGACAAAGACAAATCCTTGAAACTTGCGGAGTTTGAGTAGGGCCACAGTACTTAAGCCTTTACGTAAGCGACAAATTTAATATGAATGGAAAAAAACAAACATTCGCATTTCGCTTTAAAATTGCCCTGTATCGGTTTTATGTTCTTCAAAATCAAAAACGTTTTGACTTTTTTATCTGTCGCTTCAAAGTCTTCAAACAGAACATTTGAACACAATTTAAAAAACCTGTAAAATATTAAATATAGGTAAAGCTGTAGAATTTATTGCCCAACCCGTTGAAAAGTAAACCGTGAAACGAGCGGCAGTCCGCGCCTGCAATAAAATAATAAAGTGATAAAAAATAAATCCCGCACTGCACGTTTCCAACGATGAAAGCTTCAAATTGCCTTTTTCATTTCACCCATTACTGGCAATAATGTTTCGGAAACGCACTTTATTGCTACTTTTTTAAAATGCTGTTAAAATTGCGCGTCCCTTATTTTCGCTAATTAAAATTAAAAATGCTCGCCTAGCGACGCGGACAGTCCTAGCGAAAAAATGCGTTTCAATTTTAAACTCAGTCGATGTGTTCTATTGTATTATTTATAGATACATTGTTTACAAAATAGGGTCTTTATTTCTCGATCGTGCAAATATTACGAGAAAAACTATTGGTTGTAAGTAAGAAGACATATATGTAGTATATAAATTACCCCATAAAGCCTGCTTATGTGTTAAAATCTAATTCTTTTGGTCAAAACTAAAAAAATTGTGAATTAAAGCCTCATCGCCATACTTTCAGTACAAACAAGGTTGTACAAGAAATAATTACAAAATATAATGGCGCTTAGCGTCGTCATTTTTAATACAGATGCCCTATAAATAAATGGTTAAATATTGTAATTGTCTCGTTGCATCCAACCAAACAAATGTGCGATGAGCTGATTATGCATAACATGATTAAGTCCGCCTTGTTATTATACGTTAAACTTTAAACAAATAAAATACAAAGCAGTTTTATTGTTTAATATCCCACACTTCAGATACTAAATTACTTCTTGTAAAGCACTAAGTCATAAAAAATCTTTATAAGTAATGAGAATGAAGTGTAAATCAGAATGTTCTGAGTTATTATTTATTATCAAACCGCCCGGTTAGTTATCAAAGTCAGTGGGGCCGTAAAGCGGCTTAGATAACCGATGTCAATTAATTATGAAGGCAAAATGCAGTGTAATATAATCAGTGCTTTATCACCCGACAGAGCGAGTCGTTTGTCACTTGTTTCGCCCACGGCTCCTCAAGAAACATTCGTCACATAAAGAGATAACTAATCACGATTTCAACCTTATCTCGCAGCTTTTAAAGAAGCTATTCCTTGAATAGTAGATCATTAACTAATGTGGAGACAGCCAGAGATGGCCTTATCTGGTTTCGTTTAGAAAAAATGGGTCATTTGAACGCGACGATCCAAACCCTGTGATCGGTGTAATTAATGGGAAAAACTCGGATCGATACTAAAGTCAACATTTACTCAGCTCTGAATGCGAGAAACTTGAACCCGACTTTAATACAACCGTTATTTTTGCAGTGCTCATAAATAATTTAATTTATGATCATCGAATAAGAGATTTTAATATTCAGATTCGCAATTGCTTTTAGCCTTTATTAAAAGAAAGTTACATAAAACAGAGACGTAACTGAGCTCATTAAATTTATGTCTGCAGTGCAAATACGCGAGTACAATCGTCTAAATCAAAAGTTTGTGAAGTTATTACCACAGTGTAACAAGGACAGTAAGTTATTTTTAGTCCTGTTAGAGTTTTCGCTGCTTTTACCGCTACGATTACGTTACACTTTTTATACAGCGTGTATAGTAATTGGTTCTTAATGTCCCTAGTGATTGTTGTGCGATTGAGAATCATCATTATCGTCGTATTTTAGATCTCACTGAAAACCTTAAATCCTTTTGTGAATCAATTCAAGCTATGAGTACTTCAGAAGCATTAAAGCAGCCGAGCCGTCGCCATACAATCGAAGTTACTCCTTTTACAACGATTCCTTATCATGCTGAAGTAAATAAAACTTGGCATGGTAAATGCAAATAATTACATATTAGGAATGCATATTTTCGCCAAGTATTAGATTACGTCACCTACTTGAAATTGTAGCGCACAGAGATTATTCCAACAAGCACAAGCAAGTCCAGATATTCAGGATTTATTTAAAAAGCTCAATTCAGATTATTTTGCTTGATAGGGCACTTTCCAATTTTAATTTTATAGAAAGATGTGTCCAATTACTATTTTTTTGCCATATATCACCTTTATTGATGGATGGAGTACTCTTTTAATACTTACTCTGCTTCAATCTTATAAATCAAAAGTTTGTGAAGTATTAAGGCGTATTCAAACTGGAGCCGTATTGCAAAAGTCGTCTGTGACGCTTTCAAGTACAAAAATAGATCCGAAGATGAGATAAATTACTTCCGTTATACATTAAAGTTATAAATTATTTACTGAAAACTAACATTTCGTGTCTCAACAGCTCGCAATATACGTCATCACTTGAGGTAGAGGTTCGATATTTTACTCGTATTAAAACAAAATCTACTTGGAACTAAATTGCATCTGATTTTAGCGAGTTCAAAGCCCTCCGATATTTTCCCTTAGTTCCTTTTTGTCCAAAATTCGACGGTTCCGTGCTTAGTAAAAAGTCGTATCTGCGTTATTTATTCGACCATTTGTGTCGTTTTCAGTTTAAAATCTCCGTACAACGAGAATGCGGCTCCCACAATCGGGAGCCGCCAAAGAAAAGAATTCAAACCTCTCTTTAAGCAGCCATTCAAATTAGCTAAATGCGTTCAGTCAGCACAAAGGCGATACGTAAGCAAGTAGGGGAAACTGACAGGCAGAAAGGAAAATTTATCTTTTAAATTATAAACTTGATCACTGTACTCCTGTAACCGCATTGGGATTGCATTATTTTATAAAGATTAATAAATTATTTGAGCCAGGAATCAATTCTTTGTTTATGACACAAATAGCGAACTCATTGCCTTAACCCTTCATTTGGCAAATTTCAAAAAAATCGTGCGTTCCAGCCTCCTCGCCATTGTAAAGAGCAGAAAATTCTGTCTTAAAAAAATACAAAAAGTGGGTCGAAGACTATGTTCATTGTGACATACATTGCCAAATTAAGGGTTCTTGAAGCCTATTAGTTATCGTAATGGTTTGATGAGAGTAGCGCTGTTGTTGTTGAAACCCTTGGTATTGCATTTAAAATTAGATCCTTACAAGCGCGAACTATAAAAATAATGCCGCAGATAAAAATAATCTGTATGTCACAGAAATGGGACTGCTGATATACAACCAAGTGTCAGTTATGTTATTTTCTTTCATCATAAACATTTTCGTGTCTCAAAAAAGAGTTGTCTCTGTTCCGGTGCAGACAGCGACAAATCTCGAAATAGACAACAGATGTACTAACAACAAATCGCTGAACTGACAGATAGACCTTATGTCCTTTCAATAAGGACTACAAATTGTAAGTGAACAGTGTCGACGACGGTAGGTATCGTTTGCAACCATTCGTCGTCGCACAACATGCGCGCTCAACCGTTGACAGATTGGGCCGTTTAAAAATAGAGCAGCCATTCTTTATTCGGAATTTGAAAATTAATGATGGCCTGTCAATTTTAATTCACCTGGCTGTCCAGATTTTAGAGTCGGTACACGTTGCGTGTTGAAATGGGAAAACTATTTATGTGCAGGGTAAAATCAAAGATTTGTCGCTTACTATAAGAACAAAATTGGCTTCTACCTTTATACGAAATAAATGTCTAGATCGACTAAACATTTTTACTAAACCGCTTACAAATAACGATACCTACAGAAAACGGAAATTTAATAACATTAGTAAATACGATTCTATTCTAACCGAACATATTAATATTTACTGAATATTATAATTCATATCTTTTCTGCCCACAATATCTCATTGTATGTTTCTACCCACAAAGATTCGGATTCTAATTTTCCAAGAAATTGAAGATCTATGTTATTGTTCAAATCAGGCATCACAGTTTCCACGCAGCGGATAAATGTTTTAGTAGCGGTACAAGGAAAATAGACTTTAAGACTGTTTGCTTGTGTTCCTTCTGTCAAAGAGTTCAAGATCGCGGGCGTACAGAGGTACCCATAAAGCACGGAGCATAAACTAAAATATTTGAATACGGAACGTGGGAAGGACAGCCGACGCGTGCTACACATCCCGCTGCCGACTGTACACGCTCGTAAATATCTTGCCGTATATTTTACAACCGACATCGAAACTTTGTCACCAGTAAAACTCATCGATAAAACTGACATTGAATTGCTACGATGCTCGCAAAGTCGGTCGAATTCAAAATCGCGGGGTTTTATACAGGGTGTAGTTGAGGATGTGACACAAAATTTTACAGTAGGTAATTGATATACCGTGATAGCGACGTCAGTGCATTCGTAAATAATTTGCACAGGAATTGTACCGGCAGAACTGGGCATAGGTAGGTACATTATACAGGCACTGAAAGGTTTTTTCTATCATTTTATCATGAAACATGAGAAATAAATTTTCATAGGCATTTAAAAAAATTGGTTTCCCTGATCCAGTCACTACCTATATGTAGGCACGTAATCGACTTGGTTTAGGTGGTCATATAATTTTAACAATTGCTAATCCGTTTCACGTGTTTGTATTTGAAACCGGTGACACGTGGAGGCTTTTCCGTCTTTTGTCTTTATTTTAAGTACGTAATAATGAGTTCGCAAATGTCGTAATAATCACTTGAAAAAAACTTTTTTATTGCGAATAAAGGCAAGGATCATTTAACCTTTCGTATGCTTAGTAGCAGATCTGCTCCATTCCAATTAGACTGTATAAAATAGCCGTCAAAGTCAAATATTGAATTAACTGTTTGACGCTATCGCATACTAAAGGTGACGAATGAAAAAGAAATGACGAATAGTCGTGCATTATAATTTATTATTATACACGACTATTCGTCATATTATCAATATGAGATAAAAGATTACTCTCGCAATCTCCACGATTGTTCAACGATCCCAAACAAACCAACGCATGAAACTAATGGTTTACCTATATTTGACCCAATCGTTGACGTGCTTTAAGGCGCTAAGTTCACATTTATCCTTTTTTTAATGAAGCTGAAAAAAACTCTGATTAAATATTCCAGGTAGGTACTACATATTTAAAATTCTATTTTCAATCCAGGTCTTTAATAGCTAAAGCTAAAATGTCTCCAATAGCACGATGAGTCACGCAAAGCTGTAGTCCTCAAAGCACAAATGTATAAAGCCCGACCAGTAGACCTACTGCGAACTTGGATCGAGTGTTTCTTCTCTATTGCACTTGCAAATTGTATACGTAAGTATGACAGGGAGACAAGACAATACCTCGATCGCTCGCGGTAGGCCCTTAATGTGTCTCCAGCCAGTGTTGTTTCCCAACACTGTTATTACACGAGTGATACAATCACACGCCCACCTCCGTATTAAAATACATGTGAATATTGTTCGTGCCTTAACTGTTTAGGGGAATAATTCATCATTGTCAAATCGTTGACTCGATCGTTTAAATTCACCGCGTGATTTAAATTCATTTTGATCGGTCGGAATAGGTAAGGCTATTAAACGGATACTTGATGTAAATAAATCGCTGTTTGAATTATTTGTGCAGCCATGTTTGATATTAGAATTTAATGGGAGCTAACTAGGGATATCCTTGTACGGATATTATTTCATTTAATATGACTTTGGCAAAAGTTGCATAAATTCTGATTTGGTATGTCCAAACTACTTTAGGGACATTCCATGGTAACGTGTCGTAAGCGACACTGTCTTTTCAATACTTTTGAGAAATTAAATCAGTACGCTTGAGTTACAGTATAACAATACCATTATCTTGGCTTTAAGATTGACAGTGTTTCCTAGCGGCTAGTACATTTTATTAGGGTAGCTAACACGTAAGCGACAAAATGTATATGTTTTCCTGGAATGCTCCTTTACTAGGTAAATGAAGAACGCCATGAATTGATTAATGTGCTCCGTGGAACAAGAAAGAAATGTAGACACTGATCACAAATTTAGATTTTTGTACTTAAGCTTCGTGTAAAATGTCTCGTCTTCCTCGAAGTTTATATAAAATGTATTCCCAAAACCCTTAAAATGTACGTCTATTCCCCACGTTAATATTTAAACGAACTCGCGAGTAAGGCAAGTAATTTTAAATATTAAATTTCCTATCGCTGCGTAATCTCGTTCCTCAGAGAGTGTGCAATATAAAAATGGTGGATAATATGGGGAGTATTATTTTATTACCGCGAGAGTAGCAGACACGCAACGTCTTCGACATCGAAACTCAATATCCGTCCGATACATTTGTTAGATTCCACATTTCCTTTCCAAGCACTTTACCGCGTTTACTTCGTTTCTATTTTCAAATACCAACCGCCATTTTTCCAATATTTTATTAATCCTTATCTTCGATTTTGTTGGTTTTAATCCTATTTTTCTCAAGTTTCGAAGTTCAAATCAAGTTTGATTATATTTTAACGACAAACAGGACTTAGGGTGCGGCTCCACTGACGCAGAGCGAAGCGGTGCTGTGCAAAATTGACCAAATATATTCTTCAAATTCGAATTCGAAACACTGTGATGTGATCTCATTGGCCGAGCTCCCACAGCTCCGCTCCGCTCCGCGTTATTCGCGTAAATTGTCTGTCTACGACCAAACGACCATGGGTGTTAACTTCATGCTCGAAACATCAGGATATAGTACGGTCAAATCGTACTTAATTTTACCCGAAACTCGCAAATCAAGTAGTATCGCTGCATTTTTGGTATGTTGTTTAGACACCATAGGACAGTATAAAACCATATTTTGCAAGCAAAAAAAAGGTGTGCTAGCTGGGTAGTACGTGAAAAACTGCGAAATTTACGGCCATTTTGTAGTTTCTGATTTTTATTTAAAAAACCTTACGTTTTTTGATATCATAATGTTACTAAACGTTTAAAGACTAATAAATTTCCAACAAGTTGAGCTAACATGTATTACCGTAGGTCTTATAGTTTCAGAGATTCGAGACTTTAAAAAGTATCCCGTTTTGTAAACTAGATAAAATTTTGTGTTTTGCTAACGTTTTCGACTTAATATCGCCTCACCTAATTGTGCTACGAAAGACATGCAATAATGACCTTATAGCGCACTTAATATTCTTTAATTTAAGGGTAAAATTAGGTCAGTGAACTTTGTAGTTGAAAGTGTAAACCCGAAATTCCAAAAGCAGGAGGCCCGCTATCTAAGTTTTTCATACAAATCGCAAGTCGAGTTGCAAAGCTGCAATTTTGGTATATTATAAAGGCCTTATAGATATATACGAAAATGCATATTAAAAGAAAATCAAAAAAATATTTTGGGCATAGGACGTAAAAAACGGAAAAAAATTCGAACTTTTTTTAGATTTTGACGTTTAACTAAAAATCTATTATCTTTTTGATACTGATTGCTACAAAACTAAGAAAGAACATTAAATTTGAAAGGATTTGAGCTACGTTGCATCACCGCAAGTTATATGTATTTTGAGATACGACATTTCATAAAGTGCCCTTTTATCAAAACATAAACAAATTTTAGGTTACGTTAAAGCTATTCACTAAATATTGGCAAAACGTTCGCGCTAAGAAAAAAAAAGTAATTGTACATAATAACTACATTAAATTTGGAACAAATTGAGCCGATAACAATCACTGTAAGTCTTATAGTTGGGGGTATGCGAGGCTTCAAAACATGCATTTATTTTCTTAACTTAATGAAGGGCACATTTTGAAATGTTGTATCTCTAAATCTATATAATTAAGGGTAATGCAAGGTAGCTCAAATCCTTTCAAATTTAATATTCTTTCATAGTTTTATAGCAATCAGTATCAAAAAGATAATAGATTTTTAGTTAAACGTCAAAAACTAAAAAACGTGCGATTTTTTTTTCCGTTTTTTACGTCCTATGCCCAAATTATTTTTTTGATTTTCTTTTATTATGCATTTTCGTATATATCTATAAGGCCTTTATAATATACCAAAATTGCAGCTTTGCAACTCGACTTGCGATTTGTATGAAAAACTTAGATAGCGGGCCTCCTGCCTTTGGAATTTCGGGTTTACTTTCAACTACAAAGTTCACTGACCTAATTTTACCCTTAAATTAAAGAATATTAAATGCGCTATAAGATAATTATTTCATGTTTTTCGTAGCATAATTAGGTAAAGCGATATTAAACCAAAAACGTTAGCAAAACTCAACATTTTATCTAGTTTACAAAACAGGGTACTATTTGAAGTCTCGAATCTCTGAAACTATAAGACCTATGGTAATGCATGTTATCTCATCTTGTTACAAATTAATTCATCTTTAAACGTTACCTGCTACATATTGTCAAAAAACGTAAGGCTTTTTTTATAAAAATCAGAAACTAAAAATAGACAGTAAATTTCACAGTTTTTCACATATAAAGCAGCTAGCACAACTTTTTTTTGCTTGCAAAATGTGGTTTTATACTGCCCTATGGTGTCTAAATAACATACCAAAAATGCAGCTTTACTACATGTTTTGCGAGTTTAATATACGATTTGACCGTACTAATAATATTCAACGTAAACATACGTATTAAACTGATTAAGTACCTTTTGTCGTGAAAACATGTGATAATCGTGAAAGTTTAAATCAATAAGTTTTAATATGCCAATGCACTAAAGTTCGTAAACTAGCCACTTGGTAAGGCAGAGTTTGATCTTAGTTCTCATCAAACACGGGACCTGACTCAGCATTCTCAGCTACAGATATAAAATCAAAATTAGTTTTCTTTATCAATATTATTCTAACTGTAATTCACTCTGTGTTCAATCAATGATTGGGTCCACGAGTCTAAGGCCAGCCGTACACCTGTAAGTTCTTACGTAAGTTATAGGGACGGGGCTATACTAAGGAATGAGATAGTGAATATCACTATCTCATTCCTTAGTATAGCCCCATCCCTATAACTTGCGTAAGAACTTACAGGTATACGAGCGCTCTTATGTCAGTCTTCGAAAAAATGTGACTGTGCTGTAAGTTACATTTTTTCGAATGTTCTTACATTAATTACGGAAAATCTTGTCTCCGTATGGCCTCAAGCTCAATTGAGTAGATATCTGTACGCTTATACTTATATGCTTAATGAATATGAGAATACATCAAAAAAATTCGTTTAGATTCTCACAAAGTCAAATCAAATCAAAATGCATTTAAATATTAGCATAAAAATTAGATCAGAATTCTGTTTTGTCTTGGTGATTGAACCATGTAGGCATATAGTGCCCCAATTTCAAACTTAACGAGATACGTAAAGCTGTCATTGTACATTCGTTTTCTTTGGCGTCATACATACTCGTAGCCCTCGTAGGTTATATTGTTTAAGCATTTGCAAATGGCGACTCGCATCGGGTACGAAAATAACTGGTACTGTGTCTTCTATGCAGAATAATGTTTCATTGAACATAAATCATATGACGTGTGTGATTTAAGATATTTATATTGTGGCTTCCAGCTACGGTAGTTTTGGCTTAGATTCAACTATAAAACGGGACATAACAAGGAGATTGTTTATTATGATTTAGTTTACAGAACAATAGCGATAATGAAACGGCAATGTGACTACGAAACCAGTTTCAATTAAAGAATATAATTTATTCTTAATAATATTCATCATTATCAGCCTACCACAGTCCACTGTTAGACATAGACCTCTCCTATTGACTATGCGTATATATACGCAAGAATAATATTATAATCACCAAATTAGACATGTTCCAATCCGACTTCAATCCGATATCTCCAAGGTCCTCCGACTTGTCTCGAATCCAACCTGATTTACATGTAACGGCTGGGCTGTGCCAAACGATCGCTCATCATCATCATCAGCTAATTGACGTCCACTGCTGGACATAGGCCTCCCCCAGAGAGTTCCACAAAGATCGGTCGTGAGCTGTCCGCATCCATTGGACACCCGCAACCTTTACCAGGTTGTCGCTCCATATTGTGGGGGGCCTTCCCACGCTCGGATTTATTTAATTTTAAAGTACCTTGCTTCTATCTGTTCCTGTTTAGTTATTTTTTTCTCTCCGTTTTCCTAGATTATTCTTAAACATCTTTAAGACCTGACCTGTAATTAAACATTTTCACCCAACAACCATTAATCTGTTTTACATAAAGGAGACCCCAGTTAATAAATTCAAGTCCTACAACCCATTACTTAGAATTAGTGGTCAAGTGACTCGACACGATTGATACTCTACCTCGTCACTGAGGCGGCGCAGTAAAGTATTGGTCAAGTCAAGTGACTCGACTGGATTGATACTCTACTCTGTCACTGGGAGGCGGCAGACATGAAGTAACGGAGATTAATAGCTTATTTACTGACTCGTGATAAAATATTAATTGCATGCATATATTTTAAGATCAGGATAGGACTAGGTGGGCAAGCAAGAGTAAACAAAATAAACATACCAGGTAAATACTCTACAAGTCTACATATTTGTGTTTTTGAGATGAAATTTTTGTATTGGAAATATTGGAATTATGAATTTTAATTCTTCTTTCGGATGATGATGCCTTAGGCGAGCTTAGTGTGGGTTTATTATTATGTAGATGATTAGCTACATACGTTTCTGTTTGTGATCGATATCGTTTCAAATGTACTGTACCGGATCCTGTTATTATGCGACCTACATGTCTAGCTTACAATTCGTGTTTTTGTTTTCAGGTAAGATCCGGAAAGATCGCGACTAGCAACCGGTATGGTTTGAATACCCTCCTAATGTATTCAAAATTAATAATTTAAAACAGATACAGATACATTTCATTCATATGATTTATATAATTCAAGTGATTTTGATATTTCGATTAAAAAGACTTAAATAAAATCACAGGCAATTAGTAAAATACCGACGTACTAATATTAACCGTTCGTAATATGTTTCCAGTACAAATACCTAGCTATTTATACGACTGGTGCATAATGCTAAGCATTAATACACGAGTGTCGTTTTATAAAACGAGTAATAATACCTGTAAAAGTAGGTTCATAATGTAATAAGTTTTCAATAAAGCACCTGACACGATTAATATTCGTCATTCGTCGGCGGCTCCGTGTTGTATCAAGTAGATTAATGGGTTATTTACTGCTTACGATCAATAAAATGTTAATTACATGCATTTTAAGTGAGGAAATGTAAACGATCTCATCTAATGGACCGTTGATCGGTACAGTTTAGTGCTATTTTATATCTGTAGTGCACATCCGGGATGTAAGTAACTTTTAAAATGTAATTTGCAAAACACGTCGCTGTTTGCTGAACACACGGATTACACGATAATTCGTAAATGCTTTCAGAATCTTGTAAATTGATAATGAGCAACTTTAATCGTAAGGCCAATATGTATAGTCAATTTATAATTTTCAGAATCATTAGGAGGTACATTCACACTACATTTAATTTCTTTAGTATTTACTAAAGAAATTAAATGTAAACATATTTTCCTGTGCTTCACTTTAAAGGTCGCATTGGCCCTATGTAGGCCAATATAAAGGACGCAGTTATACGAAAGTAGTGTAAAGCAGTCTCGCGATCTCGCTCCATCTCACAAACATTGTCCAAAATCGGAAAAACCGCGAAAGTATTCGTTAATTTTTCTAATTTACGCTCGTCGCGCTCACGGACATGGTTAGTGAAAAACTTGTTTTAAATGTTTTTAAAGTACCTAGACAAAATTTGCTGCAAGTAAGTAATATGATAATAAAATAATATCCGTACGATCAACCGTTTCAAAGGTTTTTTTTCTGCCTTCGCATTTTTTGCGATTCTGTCATTCTGAATGAAGTTGACATTGATTATATATACTATCGACCTTGATCGAATTGATTATATGTACTTTTATGACGGGATATAAAAAAGATAATGAGGAGTGCGAAAGACGAATTTAAAGCGAAGCCATGACTCTGAGGTGAATAATTAAGTAAAAAGAGAAAAGTTATTTGTTAAGAAATTTTGTAATATTCAAAATAAAATTAATACATATTTTCTTCGGTTACCGCGAGGATTACGCATGTAATAAAACGTGATCTGCGGATGACTAGTCAAAGTCATCTGACTTTGAGTGGACCACGAACCCTGTAAAGTGTTGGAAACGTCGGAATAAAGTTAAAGTTAGGTTATATACGCGAGTTTATCCGTTTTCATAGTTTTATTTCAAATAATTAACTTAGTCTCAATTTTACCGATCGTTTTTTCGAACAATAACGCTCATTCTCGGATAGTAACGTCAAAACTCCATAGTAATTTGGAAGAAAAGTTTGGTGAAATCGACAATACTTAGTCGATTATTCGAAAAATAACGTTAAAAGAAACAAAGAGAGAAAACTACGATACCTACGCTACTGAGCTTAAGCGATTGGCATCTTGGCTACGAACCTAGATCACCTATTTCCGAATATTATACGCTCATTGATGTACAACAGTTCCTACGCGGCTATTCTAAACTAGCATTTCAAGGCTTAAGCTGGTTAAACCTAACCTGAATGAGCCCCGTCCAGCGAGACACCTGACGTAGACATAAAAGTGCACGAGTATTTGTGCATTTGTTTTACTAAGCTAGTGCAGCCATATGAATGGATGCTTATCGCATTTATCTTGGTTAAACTTTGGTTTATTTTGAACGTGGGGGGCTACCTCGATTTACTAATGCGATTCAGTTTAGGACTTAATCTGAATCACG
Organism: Thaumatotibia leucotreta; assembly: GCA_025490895.1. NCBI lineage: Eukaryota > Metazoa > Arthropoda > Insecta > Lepidoptera > Tortricidae > Thaumatotibia > Thaumatotibia leucotreta. The sequence goes on from JALPQI010017004.1 coordinate 28,014, forward strand.
ATGTGTCAGTTACATAGAATAATTGTCAAAAAATGACAGGTTAAACCTAAAATGAATGGCATTTAAGAGATCATGACAGCTCTACATACAAGTACACAAAAGTTTATATGATTGTAATCTTCAATCTTGTCTTTTAAAATAGGCAAAGGTGAAACTCAAGAGAGGGACTGATGAAATTACGCTTTATACTACCGTTTTAATGGCTCATAGACAGATAAGGAAAACCGTAACCGTAAGGACTACCATCTTCGTCTACCTAGCGTTATCTCTGCCTTTGCCAGGGTCCGCTTTCCTGCATTTCCACAGCGCAATCCTGGGCATCTTCTACTGTAAGCCCATTCGCACTAATGTCAGCCTTCACGACATCTAGCCGTCGCTTCTTTGGTCTGCCACAGGGTCAGGGGCCGTCAAGGGCTAGGTTAAGGCATAATGTTTCCTACGTAGTCAGGTGGCCTACGACAAACGTGACAAAACCACCGAAGGTGGCATTCTTGACAAAGGGACTTCCATAAATATAAAATATTGTAAATTTCAAGCATCTTTCTCTGTCACTCCAATTAAAACGTCATTGAAATGACAGAGTTTGCGCTAAGCTCTCAGAGTACTCCATAGCACTTTAGACTAATGCCCTTGTCCTATTCATAAACGTCCAAAAACTGCGCCCTCAGTTAATACGTTTATCCTTATCAGTTTCTGTCGATTCATTATTTGCGTTTGCTAGAAAGACAAAAAAATGCCCATACACGTCTCGTCGTAAGTTTATGTCATAACGTAAGTAGGTATGAGAATTGACGATTAAGTAGCGGCTTTAATGTTACAAGCACAAAAACAGGATACAATCGGTATTCCTACCACGTACCTACGGTTTCTTGTGTTATCTCACTTAACTTTAAAACAAACATGTAACTTCGTTTTTGTATATTCAAGAGTTCCGAGAATAAATCCTACATTCGACATTATATTTCGACTTTGGACTTCTCATTCTCAAGAAATCTCATGGATTCGTCTTCTTTCTTCTAAATTCAACTTTAATAACCAGTTTTCCAGCATCTTCTTTTATGTTGGGTTTTTAATGACAATAATGACGTTCTATCACACACGAATGCCAAAAAGTACAGATGTAGTGCATAGTCCTTTTACTTCGGCTTTTTGCAGAAACGTCAAAAATTCATACTGCTGTCCCAGTCGACTTCCAGCAATAAGAAATGAACAGAACATATTTTTCACTATATCCGTAGCCGTACCATGACTTTGCAAGTATCGGTAACGTTAGGTTTTACTCGATATGTAAAGCAGGCCATCTCGCTCGCTCCAATGTGTCAGTGTGAGCGCGATAGAATGCATTACGTATCGAGTAAAACTTACTTTCCAACTCCTGCTACGGCTACTGTACCATTGTTTTCCATAAAAAAGGTAATCTACCGCTAGCGCGTGGTTATATGATTTTGCATATTTTGATGATGTTGACACGCCCATCATCGCAAATATATACTTGGATCTTCCTCTCCTTTACTGAATTTTCGTATATTTATAGTAGCGAGTTAGCCATTGAGACCAGGTCTAACAGCCCTATGAATGAGGCTGCACCGTTGGGGCATAAATCGCTCGCTGGCACGCGGAACAGTCATTGTGCATTTGTTTTGCACGCTGCTATTTCGGTGCTCGATAATGAACGGGATCGGATAAGATCGCATTGCGGTGCACCGTCTTCCGTTTCGATGCATTCTGTTTTTAGTGTAACGGCACGGTTGTTTTTGACAGATCGCGGGTAATCTTTTATGCCTTACTAAGATGCATAATAGCATTTTTGGAAATGACTAAAACTGGTTAAAAAAAATGAGTTTTAAGTCAAACAAAAAAATTGACTACTGAATTGGCAAATATCTTACTTATACTATAGGTACGTAATGTACGTATGCAAAAATTTGTATAACCTTATAGTTATCTCTTAGAAGCTCCAAAAGCAACCACTACTAGCCAAGTAAATTGCAGTAGGCGCTGTCTTCACTTGTCCCTTTCAACCAAAAAAAAGATAAACCATATCATGAAATATTTCATAATTTACATACAGGGTGTTTTTTATATCATTAGCCATATTGCAATATGTGTTGGGTAAAGGCGTAAAAAAATATATGGTAAAACAAAAATAATCCATTTTTCATTATTCTTTTTGTTATAGATTTTTTTTTTAATCCCATTATCTAACGAGTGTTTGGTCACTATGATCACTTGCTTACTTTGCGTCCCCACCATCTCATAACTGCCAAATCAGATTGGAAAGGGTGTTTGAGTTTGCACCTTTAATTAACCCGCATAAGGTAACTAATTCAATGCGTTATACCGTACGTAACAAGTTTCCTACGCGTGGTGGGGAATGGAGGTGGAGCTTAACTTGCAGGTAAATCTCACGAGACAGCATTATCAGTCTATCGCATACAGTACTAATAATGAGGGTATTTTGAGTTGCGTTGCGCGCCGATCTGAGGGTAGTTTGACTCGATCGTGTTCACGCAAGCGCACTCCTTCTTTGTTTACAGAGTGCTGTACAAATGGCACATGGCATCTTGCGATCAGCCGAGCCAGCATAATTTGACCTCAAGAACGGAGTAACTTAAATGTTCCGTCATACAAACGCGTACTGGTTTACCTCAGATATCGATTCTAATGCACTCTCTAAGCAAATTGAATTGTTGATGAGGACGAGCAGGTACAGGTAGGTATGCGCTTGGGCAGTTTTAATCAAATAACAATCGTGTGTGCATGTAGTTAGGACATTTTATTCATTGTTTAGTGCCAATGGTGGGGTGAGTGACGTCGGCTGATCGGTGCTTGTGATGAACTCCTGATTGGCTAAGACTTGACTACTCAAACCTGCTACCCTTTTGTCTGCCATCGAATCGCACGGATTGAAACAAACTTGCCTAGTGACCACAAATTATGTTTTTGCCGGATAAAAAACGGAAAAAAAAAGAAAAAAAAGTGTCACTTTTTTTTTTCAAAAATTTTGTGTACTGGTGATCGCGAATGACATATCCAAATTTGGCTAACGACATAACAAACACCCTGTATCTGTGTGTTAATCTGATTTCAGACTAATGTATTTCTGCTAAAGTTTTTTTTTATGTACATTAATTTATGTACGCTGCAAAACCTACCAATGGTCTTCTTACACCTCAGGCCCGGAAAGAACCGGAAAAAAAAACAAATTTCTATCGCATCTTTACAAAACTCAAGTTTATCTAACCTCGCACATCCTCCATTCGAATATACGATTCTAATGCCGGTTTTAAATAGCACTCCATTGCCCATTGTATTCTTGCACGTCTTGTTTTGCGGCGCGATCGCGCTATTTTCGTGATCTCTTAATAGTATTTGTTATTCGGATAAGCTACTGAATTAAGTAGATTTAGAAATTTCCTGGAAGGTTGTTTGAATAGTTTCGTCTGTGTACCAAAATGTTTGTGCTAAAAGCATCAAGTGCTGTCGTGCCTAACCTACTACGCTACATGTATCGCCTAAAATTACTATAGGACATTTCTACTAAGTAGCGTACGGTCAGTTGGTGGCATTTTGCATATAGGCATCAATGGAGTCGACTATTAAGGCACATACACATTACATATTATGTATGTATAAAAATATGTAGGTACTTAATATCTACTCTACTGATGTCTATGTGCAAAATGCCACGAACTGTCCGTACGTTACTAATAAGCATTAAGAAACATATGTATATTAATGTTAGGCTTTTTTAAATATAAAATAATAAGCTGTAAACACTGCTTCATTATTTATCGCCAAACCTTGGTAAGTTTTAATGAACGTTAAACGCAAAGTAAACACGCGTGAATGATTTTATGTTAGCGGCTAATGGTTTTACTTCCGGGTTAGTTAAGCTAACCCAAAGATACCATCCACTAGATCCCGTTTATAAACTATGATAAATTAAACTCCCTAAACTTGGCAGAATTTTAAAAAAATCGTTCGTTCTAGCCTCCTCGCCTCTGTGGAGAGAAAAAAATCTGTCTTTGAAAAAAAAAATACAAAAAGTATGTGTTGTGTCTTTAATGCTTAACTTGGCAGTGTATCTTATAAGCAGAGATCGGATGGATTTGCGACATTCTGAGTGACTTACGTCATTTTGATGATGTTTT
>JALPQI010017005.1:0-22779 GCA_025490895.1 Thaumatotibia leucotreta
TTGACCCATGGCGTCCCTTTCGTTGCCCCGTGTCCTTCAACTAAAGAAGAACAGTCTGGACGCAGAACGCGAGCACTTTGAGAAGTTTCAGGTGAGCGCCAAGTACCTTGAAGTACCCGACATATACTGACCTTTGAATAAGGAAACTAATGTCTTTATATCCTCGGTGACTCAATTATTAATACTTAATAAATTTGTCAGTTGAAGACTTGTCTGATATTTTGATCCTTTATACATTTTTAAGTTTCATTGAAACTAATGTTTATTGTGTTAACCACTATGGATCAAAATATAAATGCTGTAGCACCTCCAGAACCTATAAAATGTATGTTTCATAAATATTATTTTCGTAAAAGTATGCTCAAGTCAAGGATCAGAAACACTTTAATCAGTTTAAAGTTTATTCTGGATAATTATGTGTTTTCTGGTTTTATACCTAACTATATGATATGTATGATACATATTTCATTAAATTTTTAAGAGTAATTAAAGCACAAGATACATTACAGCCCATCAAACTCACCACACCAGAATTTTATTAATATTCTAATTTAAAATTAATTAATCCAAGATGCTTGAGTTCCAAAAGTGTTACTCTCAAATGCATTACTTAAGCAATGTGTAATATAATTAATGATGTCAAGGTTGGCATATTAAACTAAACTGCAATTAATCAGATTTCTTACCTACAGATGTTTTGATGTTTAATGTTGATGTTTCCATAATTTCTGCATGAAACAGTATTATTGTATAAGCACTAGGGGGTGCAATTACCCTCTGATTGTAAAATATAATACAATTGTCAGATTGAGGCTGTTCAGAGGTAGAACCAACTTTTTTGTTAAAATATCTTTTAGCAAATAGTTTTCTGTGTTTTTGGCATAAAACACTATTTTCAAAACCAATTTCAGGGAAATATTTGGTTCTGCCTTTAACTCTGCATATATTGTATCAAATTATTATTATTACTCACTAATCCAAAAACAAAATAACAAAAAAACATGTAGTCAATAAAATTAACACAATTTTTCACTTTTGATATACCTGATTTTTTATGAAGACTGGTTACAAACAACAAACTACTATTGTTACTTTCAGTTAGAGGTCATTTAGAAAGTGACAAAATTTTCAAACCTGTTGTAATCTTATGATGGTCGGCATTTACCTTTTATCGTGAATCATGATATATAGGTATTTGTCACTTTCACACTTACATAGTAGTATGACAGAAACAAATGTTAAAAGATGAGGCCATCATAAGCCTACTGGGTAATTTCATGTAATGTATACTCTGAATGATACTGCTAATAAACTTGCAAGACATGTACATACAAGAATTGAAAGTGGCGGCTAATTTTGAATGACTATATCTTAACTATTAACATTGTCTGTGTATGACAATGGAGAGTCATGCCATGGATGCAAATAGCCGGCAGTCTTTGCATAGCTAGAGGAATGCGGAATTACACAAAGTTCAATATTATTCAATTCAAATAACATAGTCATAGGTACATCATTTGTTCCTTTGAAATTCAGGAGGATAAAATGATTTTTGTAATCATCAATTTTCATTCTAGTTCTACATTGTGATTGATTATGCTTAGGGTGTACTTATGACACCATGTGATATCAACTCCAATTACTGCGAAACCCGTAAATTTCGAGTATTTGTCTTGTTCACCTCAACAAAGGCGTCATTAGAGTGACAGAGAAGAATCCTCGAAATTTTGCGAACTTCGAAGTTCGTTGTTGTATTTAAAGACTATGAAACTGTGTAGGAAGTTGGGAAAAAAATATTGAAATTTTTCAAAAGTTGCCTCATGACAATTTTGTGTGCTAGATGGTTTAAAACATGCTAATTTTAGTCAAGTTATTAACATGAGTACCGCACATGCTGTAATAGATGATATACCTAGCTACAGCTACAGTGTAGATTCTACACTTGTGGAACTGTGTCGCGTTGCGTCATTGCTCAGTAGGTACGTGACAGCTGTGTATACAAACATTGCACATCGTTTACGCATAGACATTCATTGCACATGAACATGTACTGTCGCCTTCATATTATCCCGAAGTCCTCCCGCACCGCGAGCCTACTTTTACATTGAGGAGACTGCATACATTTTATCGCCACTATCCGAGGTGTGGCGCTAGTATGACGTCTGCCCAAATGCCACCATTATGAAAGGGTAGGCGTGTATGTGCATGACATTGTTTTAATAATAATAAAAAACCTTTATTCATGACACACCTGAGTGTGACAGTATAAATATAATAATTAACAAAGAATAGAATAGTTGGTGCATCACGAAATTGACTCAGCGTAGTGCTAGCCCGAAGGCCAGCGCTGGTCTTCCGTAAGGCCCATTTGGTGATGCCACGACAGATATCACACAAAACAGAGAAATGATTTACGAATGATAATGTCAATTTATATGCATAAAAGTCATCCCTTGAATGGAAAATCTAAGGGACAAACGTTTCGTTTACTACTCCAGATGTTAATAGTATTAATAGTTTGAATTGAAACACATTTTTTTTAAAGAAAATCTAAAAGTTAATTAGGTAAGGAACCCTATAGTGTATACGTTTCTCTTCTCTAGCGTTCTTAGCGTTTTCATCACGGTTCAAGAACCCTGATCTCCGTCTGACAACAACATTACCGAGTTATAGGATTAATATTATCTAGAGCTAACGACCAAACTATACACAATACGCATTGACATGCAATCTGCACTCGTTATTTGTTAAATAGGCATATGTTAGATATAATAGATCTATTAGCGAACCGCCACGCCTTTCCAAATGGGTACAATGCGGATTACCTTCCACTTGAATCATCTTATCTATTAAAATCAGTTGGCATTTTTTTTTCATACAAGCTTTTGTCCCCAACTGTACTAAGACGAATCAAACGAGCCCAAACTCGATGGGATTACGTCGTTTAATTACGGAGTTCCTACGAGCACCTTCCAGCGGCATCAGGTCGGCTTTTTATCATAATAAAATTGCATTGTCATCCGGTTTATACATGCATGCAAAATTTCAGCTCAATCGGTTACCGAGAAGTGGATCATAGGTCGTAGGTATTTAACTTGCATGATTTGAGTTAACGGCCCTACCGCGAACTAAGAAATCCGCGAATTTCAGGGATTTTTCTGTCACTCTAATGACGCCTTCGCTGGAGTGACAGACAAATACCCGAAATTTACGACCTTCGGTGGTAACGGTAGCAGGCCATACAATGGGACAGGTGAAACAAAATAAAAGCTTATAAAAACAGCATCAAATCCGTTGCGTACAAAGGTATAAGCATGCATACATAGGGAAAGACAGCGGGATTAGACTCTGCTTTATACTACATAGTGCTACTGATAAGTGAGATGTCCTACCGCCTACGTTGCATCATGCGTAGTTCAAATGCTCCACTTATGCAGAACAAAGTGAAACCCAGTAATTGAATATAATTATGGCATATTAGTTTCACTTAGGAAGTGAATGCGTGAGATGGTTCACTGGGTTGTTACGACACGACACACGACACAATCGTAGTAACGCTGTAGGCATTGCAATTAGTGGCAAAGGTTACCACCTTTACCACCGCGTGACAAAGGAGAGCGAGCTGCTATTGTACTGTTCTAAATTTGTAGTTACATCGAACATTCACAAGCTATTCTATGCTAATCTCCCTAGTCTCACTACCGTGTCATACAAAGTAGGGTCAGCATCTCTGAAAAGGAAAGGTTTCAATCTATCTGCATACAGATAAGAAACACAATTTTCCCCTTACTAGCTCGTTAAGCGCTCTTTTATCCTTTAATACGAGCGGGTAAAAACGCATCTTATTCACTTGTGAGGCAAAGTAATCTCTAATTTCCATGGTCTTGCCTAGTATAAGTGTACGATACGTTTCGATATTAAGTTTTAAATGGTTTTTTAAGTTAATTTATATTTAGATCATTTGTAATCATATTTCCTCGCGATAGTGAGGGGAAAAAACTTGTGTTACACTTGGCGGCAAAGTTTGTTCAACTCTCGTGCCTTGAGACCTTCGCAATGCTCAAGATTCCAGTTTTTGAACCATTCGCTATGCTCGTGGCTCAATTTTGGAATATTTCGTGCTAGCGACCTGAGCCAGACCTGACCTGACCTGAGCTATCAGGTCTCAATATTGCCACGACAGTTAAACAATAACTTTGCCCTTTTGTATAATAAATAACTATTGTTGTAGAAAGATTGGATCGAAAATTAGATCTATGTCATACAATCCGATTCTTTCTATTGTAATATTCAATTTATAATATCCACAAACCATGAGCAGGTCTAGTATTTAGTTATTTCAGAATATCAGAGTAATTGTCGTGTAATATTGTTAGCGACACGACGTCACGACCAATGAACGCCTAGGAATAAGATAAATCATGTAAATAAATGATCCTCACGTAATTAAGTTAGATATAAGTGATCAGTAATGTATAAGCAATTTCATGAACGCAAATGTATGAATCGAACCTTAGAAGTCGCCTATTGGCTGATATTAATCGCCTGAACTTAGCGTATAAGATTTAAAATGTCGCATTTTGTACAATGTATGAACCATTCGATACCTCGCTAGAACTTAATTTACGTAAGAAATGTAACTGTATAGCCCGTTAAATATAGGTCAGTTACCTATTCAAATGATACAATGGACCCCTGGGTCAATAACCCAACGCAATGTTTAAAATAAAGGTTTTAACCCAAAACATTGCAGGTATACCGAGAACAATAGAAGATCCGAGCGCCTATTGTTTAGAATGTAAACAACTCCGCATGTGTTTTTGTTGTAAACGTTGGATAACCACGTGTAGTATTTATTTACAAACAATGATTGTAAACATTGCGGCATGGATTAATTAAAATTAGGTAAATGTGATTAGAACTTAGCGAAAGTAGGCTAGTATAAATCGACCAATGTGAAGTCCACCAATCAACGCGCAGCATTTACGGACCAGTAGAATTAGTGAACGGAACAGACTGAGATTTCATGAAACAGAAATACGCTGCCTTTTGATTGGTCGACATGTTTTTATGATTGGCTGAAAATCACAGCCAGTGATGTATATATACGCGACGCGTTTTGTATGGAGCAGTGTCAAGCTGACCTCCACCAAGAGAGGAACAATAAAAAGAAGAAAAATGGAACCTGCCTATTAATTGGAAAAAGCCCTCCTGCCGCTCCAGCCCTCCTCATCAGTAGATCCGGCCTACGTGTATCCGAGCTCTGCCAACTGAGTTGTCGGCAGGCAATGCTGGGTACGCTGTACTCAACATTTTTGGTCCTTCGAGCGTCGGATAGCGAACCAGTCCGAACCTTCGCGAGCAACGTCAACTACTTCGGACCGAACTACGGATGGTTGACTCAGCGGATACACGCAGCGACCGATCTACTGAAACTCCGCATCGTGTTCCCGGACCCCTCAGACTGAACCTGAGACATCGACTGCGTGCACGAACCCGGAACCTTAGCACCGCAGCGATGACGGGAAGAAGAATCACGACGAGATCAATGTCGTCGATTCACGACGATGAAGAACGAAGACGCTTTCTAGCGGCTGGAGCGGAGGCCGCCGAAATGAAGCGAGCCAGAGCTTCGCGCACCGAGGACGAACTCAGTAACACTGACGCCAGTGAGGCCGGCGACGCACGTGGGCATATGGAGGGGAGCGAGCCATTAGCCCCGCCCACATCGCAACCGGCCGACGGGGGAACGCTTACACTCGAGCGAGCGCTAGATCATGCGCGCACAGTTAGTCGCCCGGCGCCCACGGCGCTGGACACACGTGCCGCAAGCGCTACAGCGCCAACGAGCGCGCCGAACGACGACTCCGTACGAACTTATACGGAACGGGAACTTCGCGAGGATGATCGGACACGACAAGTATCCTTCGCACCACGCCGAACAATAGAACCATGGAACAAAAGCATTGAACTTATGCAACAATTACGGGGAAAACAAAGAAGACTTCTAAGCGAAGCGGAAGCATTGAACAAAAAACTCGAAGCGTTGCGGCTGGGGATCGAGGCCGCGGAACCTGAGGCGCTTACGAGGAATTATGAACCTGAGGATTGGGCGTACGAGACACGCGAGCCGGCATCGAAACGTCGAGCACCGAACCTTGAACCACGCTCGATGTTCGAGACTCCGAGAACGAGGAGGCCTGCTGAGCGATCGCCGAGCCCCGAACTAGAGAGGACCCGCGAACGGAAGAGGTCACTCTCGCCTGAACCCGAACGAGCCTATGAACGTGAAAGGCCGTTCACCCCCGAACCGAAGACCTCCGCGAGAAGGAGGCAACAGTACTCGCGTTCGCCGAGTCCGGATGCGAGAACTCCAAGAACGCACATCTCGACACAGGAGAGCATCGCCGCCAGTATGTTCGAGATATTTGAGAAAATGCAGAGGGCTGCGAGACCTGCACCGAAAGAAATATACGAATTACCTGCTTTCTATGGTAATGTCAGCGAGTGGCGCAGTTTTTATAACACATACAACGAGACAGCGACAAGATACAAGTTTACCGAGTACGAGAACGTAGCGAGACTGCGAGTGGCGCTGAAAGGAGAAGCCAAGGCTTGCGTCCAGCACGTCCTGGCTACAGCTACTCGTCCAGACCTCATCATGCGCATATTGAAGAAACAGTACGGAAGGAGCGAAGTACTACTCGACCAAGCACTAGAAGACCTGCGTCGGCTGCCTACCGTCGGGCCGACAGCGCATGACCTAAATAACTTCGCAATCAAGATCGCAAACATAGTATCTACAGTTATGGACATCGACCGCCGTCACTACGCCGATAATCCCATGCTAATAAGGGAAATCACCGACCGCCTGAGCCCCCATCTACGAAGCCGATGGTGTGACTACGCCCGCGCACACCGCTACTCAGACGAAGCTGAAATAATCCAGCTGTCGGACTTCCTGATGTACGAGAGCGAGCAGGAAATGAAATACTCGCACGCCAGAGCCCCTCTAACATCGCGACGGACTGCTACCGCGACATCGAACGCCGTGTCAGCGCAGGCGCGGTATGAGCGCAACACGAACCGACCGGTTGCCCGCCCTGCTCTGTCCCAGTCGCGCTCGTCGCAGCCGTTGTCCTCGAAAGTGGTATATACCACGAACGCCACCACGAAGAACCCGCGCGCAATCTGCTTATATTGCGGAGGAACTCATGGAACGACAGATTGCCGCAAATTAGCTGCCCAACCCGTCGGAGCGAGATGGGACTGGGCGCGACTGAACAGGGTGTGTTTTCGCTGCCTCAACGACAAACATCAGCGCCAGTACTGCCGAGCGAAGAGATGCGACGTGCCAGGCTGTCCGCATCCCCACCATCGCTTGCTACACGCGGATAAGCAAGAAATACAGACCGAAGCCGCAGTACATCTCACTACGACCGCGCCGGTGTACTCTATAGGAGAGAGGACAGGCCACGCCCCCACCACGCGCGCGCCGCGCGCCACGCAGGCCGAGATAACACGTGAACCGAACGAGCAGGATGAACCAGATACCGCTCGCATATACGTTACCTCGGGGATCGAACCTGCTAATGTGCTACTTAAAGTACTGCCCGTCACCGTGAGCGGCCCGGGCGGAGAAGCACACATCTTCGCGATGTTGGACGACGCCTCGACACTGAGCCTTATCGAGGAGGACATCGCCGAACAGATCGGATTGTCTGGCCCTGTTTCACCGCTATGCGTGCGCGGTATAGGCGATATCGCGCACCGAACGAACACAGCTACCGTTAAGGCGAAGATACGGTCAGCACGAGGCGGGACAGGCTACGACATCACGCTGCGAACAGTACGCGGAATCGGACTACGCAGCCAGATCATAAACAAAGCCGATATGATCAAGTACGAACATCTCAAGGACCTCGCCGATGAATGCTACACTACGGGAGTACCGCAAATGCTCATCGGAGGCGACCACTGGCAGCTATGCATACCGCACGAGATAAGGATGGCAGGCGAACTCGATCCCGCCGCCATACGCTGCCGCTTGGGATGGTGTTTCTTCGGATTTCGGCCGAAGATAATCAGAACGAACGAACAAGTTGTACTGCATTGTCGCGTTGAACAAGATGAACTCGATGAACAATTAAAGAAACACTGGGCGATAGAAGCTTTGGGAGTTTCGAGCAAAGACAACGTCAAGCCCGCGGATCAACGAGCTGTCGACCTTTTCAATTCGAGCGTCGTGAAACATGAAGATCATTATGAAGTTGGACAGCTGTGGGCTACAGATGACGTCAAACTACCGGCCAGCTACACTACGGCGCATTCGCGGTTATTGAACCTTGAATCGCGAATGAGACGCGACCCGAAGTTCGCCGAAGATTACTGCAAGCAAATAAGAGCTTTAATCGAAAAGGGTTACGCCGTACGTTTGAACGAGCCGCCGGTCAGCGATCTTACCTTTTATCTACCGCATTTTCCTGTAGTTAACCTACAGAAGCAAAAAATGCGTGCTGTTTTCGATGCTGCGGCAAAATGTCAAGGGTTTTGTCTCAACGACTTCATTCTCTGCGGTCCAGACCTTCTTCAGAGCCTGCTGGGAATATTGCTGCGCTTCAGAGAGAATCCATTCGCCGTGACAGCGGACATTCAAGATATGTTCATGCGAATACATCTGAAGCACGAAGATCAAGCCAGCCAGCTATTCCTATGGAGGAATAACGAACGAGACCGCACGCCGCACATCTACAAGTTAACACGAGTGCTGTTCGGATGCGTGAGCAGCCCATGTTTAGCACATCTTGTACGCAACAAGAACGCCGAAGACAACCGAACGAGATACCCCGAGGCAGTCTATGATATCAAGAACAACCACTACATGGACGACTACGTGGCTAGCTATGAGACCGAGGAGGACTTGCATCGAACTGTCAAGCAAGTACGCGAGTCACACGCCGAGGGAGGATTCAACCTGCGAGGCTTCGCTAGCAACAATCGTCAATTGATCGTAGAACTACCGAACGAACTGCGATCAAGCGAACCTACGACGATGCTAGGCGAAAAATCACAGAAGGTGCTAGGCATGGTGTGGGACCCTAGCACAGACACGCTTAGCTTTAACACGAAGCTACTACGCGTGCCAGAAGACATCAAGAACTGCGATCGAGCGCCAACGAAGAGACAAGTCCTATCTACAGTTATGTCTGTCTACGACCCGCTAGGACTCATCGCGCAGTATGTGATCAGCGCTAAGATCTTGCTACAGCGTGTCTGGGCGAAGGGCACGCACTGGGATCAAGAATTAGAACGAGAAGACACCGAAGCATTTTTTCAGTGGCTGAAAGCCCTGAAATACATCGCCGAACTAAGAATACCTCGTCAGTACGACTCGCCGAGGGATCCGACACGTCGAACGCTGCACGTTTTCTCCGACGCAAGTACCGAAGCCTACTGCGCCGTGGCCTACTGGCGCACTGAAGTCGGAAACGACGTGCACGTCAGCTTAGCCGCAAGTCGAACGCGAGTCGCACCATTAAAGATATTATCGGTGCCAAGGATGGAGCTGAGCGCTGCTTTGATCGCCGCGCGCCTCGCTCAAACTATCCTGAAAGAACAGCGCTACACTGCAGATGACATCACATACTGGACGGATTCAAAAACAACGTTGTCATGGCTACGGGATGACGCACGACAATATCGACCGTTTGTCAGTCACCGCATGGCCGAGATCGCCGAACTTACAAGCCGACAATCGTGGAGATGGTTGCCGACTAATTTCAACGTGGCGGACGATGGAACGCGCTGTAAACCGAGCCAGCGCATCACCATCGACGATCGGTGGTACCAAGGACCGGCATTTCTGCGGTTACCCGAACGAGATTGGCCACAGAACCCGAACGACGTCACCGCTACTGAAAGAGAGAACCTACCGGAACGCAAGAACATCAAGACCGCTATGACTCATGCTACACGAACAGAACGAGACCCAGCATCAGTATTACCAGACATCAACCGCTTCAGCAGTTACGAACGCCTCATTAATAGCACAGCCTATGTGTTGCTATTTATAGAAAAGCTGCGAAGTCGCGACCGAACGAAGAAATTAGAGCTTGCACACATATATCGAGCGGAACATATGTGGCAACAAAATAGTCAACGTCGAAGCTTTCCTGACGAACTACGAGCACTCAGCCGCGGCGAAGAAATTGATAAAAGATCGAGGTTATATCAATTAGCACCTGAAATCGACCGCGATGGTTTAATGAAAATGAAGACTCGTCTAGGAAACGCTCCAGTTCAATACACTGCATCAAGCCCCGTTATACTTGACGGACGGGATGTGTATACGCGCTTACTGATCGCACATACACACAGAAAATCAGCGCATATACACAATGAAGCGATCGTGAACGAGCTGAGACAGAAATACTGGATTCTGCACCTGCGACCCGTCGTAAAGTCCATCGCCCGAACTTGCGCAATCTGCATATTACGCCGAGCGACGCCACGCGTACAGCCGCATGGAGATTTACCACCTGAACGAACAACGGCATACGAACGACCGTTTACCTGCGCAGCCGTGGACTATGCGGGCCCTGTATATGTCACCATCGGACGCAGAAGAGAGAAGAGATGGATCGCTCTCTATACCTGTCTCACAACACGAGCGGTGCACCTGGAATCCGTGCACAGCCTCTCCGCCGACAGCGCGCTACTCGCGTTACGCCGATTCGCGGCGCGACGTGGGTGGCCCCGCGTTATGTATTCGGATAACGCAACGAACTTCAGAGCGTCGGCTATTGAACTCCAAGAAGCCCATAAGGAGTGGCTACCTATACTTCGAGCCTACGGTCTACAACAACGGATGGAGTGGAAGTTCATCCCGCCTGGTAACCCATCTGCCGGAGGAGCGTGGGAGAGGATGGTACGCACCATCAAATCAGCAATGGCGTACACTCTACACACCAAGGCACCACGAGAGGAGATATTTAACACCGTATTGGCCGAAGTAGAATATATAGTGAACCAACGACCACTTACACATGTCTCAGTGGACCCGAACGCGCCTGAGACTTTAACACCGAATCACTTCTTGTTACTGCGAGCTGCCAATCTTCCTATACTGGGACCCTGTGAAGAAGATGACAACAAGAAGTGGAGAACAGCCCAAGCCCTCGCCGACCACTTCTGGTCGCGATGGGTCAAAGAAGTCTACCCGCTACTAGCACCCCGCGGTTCTTCAGCCAGCGGCGGGCGTCAGATCCAGCCGGGAGACATCGTGATCATCGCGGACCCTAACGGCCCTCGCAACACGTGGCCGAAAGGGATCGTCGTGGCTACACACCGTGGACCAGACGGCAGAACACGCTCCGCTGACGTCAAGACCCTGCATGGCGTAATGCGGCGCCCCACCTGCAAAATAGCCGTCGTGGTACCCGCCGGCGAGACGCAGAGCTGCGCTGCCCCCCAGAGCCCGACGACCGCATCAACGACGACTCCGTGATCGTGTCGCCTACCCATGCAACATGGCGTCTTGCGACGGAGGAGGACTAATGTTAGCGACACGACGTCACGACCAATGAACGCCTAGGAATAAGATAAATCATGTAAATAAATGATCCTCACGTAATTAAGTTAGATATAAGTGATCAGTAATGTATAAGCAATTTCATGAACGCAAATGTATGAATCGAACCTTAGAAGTCGCCTATTGGCTGATATTAATCGCCTGAACTTAGCGTATAAGATTTAAAATGTCGCATTTTGTACTATGTATGAACCATTCGATACCTCGCTAGAACTTAATTTACGTAAGAAATGTAACTGTATAGCCCGTTAAATATAGGTCAGTTACCTATTCAAATGATACAATGGACCCCTGGGTCAATAACCCAACGCAATGTTTAAAATAAAGGTTTTAACCCAAAACATTGCAGGTATACCGAGAACAATAGAAGATCCGAGCGCCTATTGTTTAGAATGTAAACAACTCCGCATGTGTTTTTGTTGTAAACGTTGGATAACCACGTGTAGTATTTATTTACAAACAATGATTGTAAACATTGCGGCATGGATTAATTAAAATTAGGTAAATGTGATTAGAACTTAGCGAAAGTAGGCTAGTATAAATCGACCAATGTGAAGTCCACCAATCAACGCGCAGCATTTACGGACCAGTAGAATTAGTGAACGGAACAGACTGAGATTTCATGAAACAGAAATACGCTGCCTTTTGATTGGTCGACATGTTTTTATGATTGGCTGAAAATCACAGCCAGTGATGTATATATACGCGACGCGTTTTGTATGGAGCAGTGTCAAGCTGACCTCCACCAAGAGAGGAACAATAAAAAGAAGAAAAATGGAACCTGCCTATTAATTGGAAAAAGCCCTCCTGCCGCTCCAGCCCTCCTCATCAGTAGATCCGGCCTACGTGTATCCGAGCTCTGCCAACTGAGTTGTCGGCAGGCAATGCTGGGTACGCTGTACTCAACAAATATAAATGTATAAATCGATTGCAATTGGAACATCTACGATTTAGAAACCGTACGCAATTCGGGGTCTTTATTCGAAAATTCAAAAGTTATTCCTTGTGTTATCAAATGTTCAGAATACATGAGACGAATTTTTTTTTCTGGTTTTGTCAAAATGCTTCCATAGCATAACAGTAAATACAAAATATTGCCATAATCCAATATGATGACTAATACGTGCAAGTAGCACTTTATTTAATCCACAAATCCATACGCTACCTAATTCTCCGAAAACAAAACAATACAGTATAAATGCATGAAGGACAAAAGTTTATTAGCCCGTCGAACTGCAGCCGAGGCCGCGGCGGACCACGCTCCCACTGCAATTGCGATTTAAACTGATCGCACGCAAATGCGACCCACTTACGGTTGCAGACCCACTTACGATTACAGACCCACTTAGATTATACAGACCGGGTTCTCGTTCGTGCAAGCCCAGAAGAGGTCAGTTACTTCAGTTATTAATTCTGACCAGGTTAGCAAAGCTTAGCTTAATAAAATTAATTAGAACATTATCGGTCTAGCCCTTTTTACGATACCTATTCATTATGCCTGGCTCGAGTCCGTCATGGTTCATGGTGCGTTCAAACCAAAAGAGCATTCGCTGTTCTAACCCCCCACTCTACGAAATTACACGAAACGTGATTGGTTGATTTCGTAGAACGGGGATAGAACAGCGAATGCTCTTTTGGTTGCAACACACCTTTACGCATTTGGTCAGTTTTATATTAGTTTAGTAGTAAAATGTGTGATTGTCAAATCTCCCCTTATTCCTAAACGTCTCCTAACAGTCCTAATAGCAAGCCAATAAATATGGTTTGTCCTGTCGGTCGTATCAACTTGCTAAGTTATTAGCCGGGCAGTTAGGATATATTATACCTGCCACGTAATCTCTAGTTTATCTTTGTTGGTTACTGTAGGATCTCATTGAATATTTAACGAAATAAATATGCAAATCAAAGTGATTTTACCCGCAATTTTAAACTCTTAGTCTTTATTTTATTCTAAAACGATTCGAATATAGAAATTAAATCAAGGTATCTACTTATATTGGAACGCCACTCTGGAGTAGACGGGCGCCTGTAATAATAATCTCAGGATACTTACCTACACATATTACTGCATGACAAATGTAATGTTTTGGAGTCGCTCATTATCTGAAGTTAGTAGTTATGATTATGACTTATTTGAAATACCAAAAGGTATAGGTACAAAGCTACTGTATCTTACGCATGTCTAATTAATAATATGTATATAATATATACTATCTTATCGGTTATCTTTATACCGATACATTCGCAAATTAAATTAAGTTACGGTACGACATAATAAAATGAAGCCTAAAGCCTAGGGTAGGTAAACGAATAATGCTAGACTTAAACTGAGGTCTTATTTGATTTGCCATTACCAAATCCTTGTTGGACACTATCGATTTTTCTTTGCTATTGCTATCGATTGTACTTATTAGCAAGTGGGGGCAATTTGGAGACAAGAGACTTTACTCTCACGTGCCTTCACTTTCCGAACTAACTCTAGTACGAAATTAAATTGTATTTTTGGCTCACGCTGTTGGTCCTATTCCTCTTTCTTCGCTTCCACACCATTCTATTTTCACACCTTCATATGCATCTCATCGAACAAGCGGATGTTAAGTCTAAACTTATTAATAGAACCGGCCGGTCGAATATTGGAAATGATTTGTATCTCCTTTGTTATCGATAAACATTCGATAATGGCGATTGTTGTGAAAACCTGACGCATCTGATAACTTATCACGCTCAACACTTCATACTCCCACCTTAGTTTTTCGCCGTACGCCCATTTAATCGCAGGGATTTATTGGTTTTTGCTTAACAAGTTTTATTTGGTCGTTCCTCTTTCGGACAAAAGGTAAGAGCTTTAACATTTTAGAAATCTCAATGGCTATGGTATGGTTAATGACCTCTCGTAATGGTTCCATTTCTATTCCGTGATAAAGATAGCGTATTGCTTTCATTCGTATTGTGATATATCAACACACGCCGTTCTTTTGTTTGAAATACCATTAAATTAAGTACCTAGTTGAACATCTCTACTACTTAAGATCTCAGACAAAGCATGAATAAGATTACCAAGACTCGAGATTGCGATGAAATCGTGTTCTCGTGTCTCTTAAAGACTCATTATTTAAAGATATGAAGACGTCTGCATCTGCACTGTACGTGTACATTGAACCCTCGTGTTGATGCTCAAACTGTTTTGGAACATATTTTGCAAGATATTTCCCTAGTTAGTGCCCAAAATTTAGATATCTCGGTGAGGCCAATTTTGGCGTGTTACGACATGTTTTACTTGATTACATCTGCCGCTAAGATATATTGAATTGCGAATACACACCGTAAAATTTTTCATTACGATGTGTGCGAAAGGAGAATGTGCGGCAGATTTTTCCATGAACCCCTCAAAGAGGTCACCGACCTGTCTGCTAACACAGTTTGAGAGTAGCTGCTGCAGGTAACCAGATCCCACGTCCCCATTCGTGACTGACCACGATGTGGGGAACCGACATCATTGGTTCTCACAAACCGATCGATTTCAATTTCCCGATCGCATAGAAATGTAATAAACGTTACCGTTACGTAAACACCTACCTAAGCATGCAGCCTACCAGATTCGAACTTTCTGGGTTTTAGACTGTTGTTTTATTAGCAATTAATACAGGAGGTCATGTGGTATCACTACGTAGTATAAAATAAAGTCACTTTTTCTGTCCCTATGTCCCTTTGTAAATCTTTAAAACTACGCAACGGATTTTGATGAGATTTTTTTAATAGGTAGAGTAATTCAAGGGGAAGGTTTTTATGTAGGTATAGTACCCGTGCGATGCCGGGGCGGGTCGCTAGTTATAGATAAGAGCAATGGCTTTTCAACCCTGGTGGCTCTGGTCGTTGATTTCCATACATATAAAAGTTATCTTATCTACATACTACATATGTACAGTCGAGGAATTTAATTTCCTACCCATTTCGTACCTTGTCACAGTGACAATCAATATGAAAGCTGCTAGGACTGTCATATTATAGCTACTATGACAAGGTACCAAATGGGTAGGAAATTAAATTCCTCGGCCGTACCTATATGTATAGGTACAGAACATACTGAGATGAAAAAAAAAATCACGCCAGATTACTCCCATTCTCATGTCTGGGGGTCACGGTTAAAAAATTCACACTGCCTACTGATAACTTTGACAAAGTAATTCTAATGTTGTTATACATCGTGTTTTTATTGATTTCCGTTAAATTAAAGGGAAGCTTATTTAGGTCAAAAATGATCTATTTCTCTAAGAAACTAGTGTCTTAACTCTTACTGTTATTGAGTCATTAAAAAAATAAGTTTAATGACTGAACAAGTGTATTGCAACCTTTATTACATCCTAATGTTACTTATTTTGACATGTACCGTCAGCAGCCGTCAGTCGCCCGAGATCTTATTTTTAAGGTTCTCTCACACTTACCATTACAATTATTATGTATGAAAACGAAAAAAAAAATTTTTTTTTTGAAATTAACAAAAGCCGATATACCAGGCAACTTCTATTAATGTTCCAAGTAACCTGTCCAATTTAACGGAAATCAATAAAAACACGGTGTATTTTATGTCAGTCAAGGCTTTTGGTTTATAGTACCATCGCCGCCAACACAATCAACTGACCATTTTGTGCACTTTAGATGCATTATAATATATAGATAGATTTAGATAATTATCTACGGGCGAAGTAGAAAATTTACCTATTGGATAAAGATTTTATTTTACACAGCTAAACTGGTTATGCAACCACAGGCTGCCTGTGCATTGTTTTATAATTATAATCTATATGTTAATAACACGTAACCAACCATGTTACGCCATATAACATACGTAGTAGATTACGGGCGATACGAAATCTCTTTCGATACAGATTAACACAAAATAAATGAGAGAAAACTCTCTAAAGTGTGGAAACAAAAGCATGCTTTCTATCTTTTTAGTGTCATGTGTAGCAGTATGTAATAATTCGGTCACAGAACACAACTCCCGGCAATGAAAATGACAAATATTTCTCAGATAGATACTTATGCGGGAATTAATACATTGCGTCTTTCGCGGCATGCAAACAATGTCGGTTGCCTGGCAACCTCGTACTTTGAGTCGGTGAACGACGCAGTGTAATTAGTAATTACCACTTAAATCTAAATCGCTTATATTTTGTTTTTAAAGTCTCATTAGCATTACTTCGATTACGATTTTCGAATAATCCAACGAAAACCTAGATAGCTGTGACATTTTATTCTATCGAAATGGGCACATTGGTCCGCCTGAGGTCTTGCGTCACTGCCATTGTAATTACATCGCAGATTAGGGGAAGGTAGCCCAAAGAGGGCATAGCGCCCAAAGAGGGCACTGGATTTTATGTTGCCATTTCAAAATAGAGTGTGTTTGTAACACGTGACAGTACTCCTCGCCATACTCGCGCATCTCGTGTCATTTGTCCGGGCAATCTATGAGGACACCGTTACGGTCTCTAACAAAAACATGTTTTTTGCAGCTTTTTGAAAAATATTTCAAGGTGTGAGTCATGTGTTTTCTCGTTTTCGATGCTTGCAATGCTTTCATTAGTACCTGTTACTTATAAATTAGTTACATGGCCGTAATACCCTTGCATTCCACTCCTCGTGTCTCAACATTTTGAGGGTAGATTTGGCTTCCATTTTGTAATTGACGAAAAAGGCAAAGCGGGCAGGGTAATGTGGGCACTGTCCGCTTTGCCCGGTGTGTTTTTTACAGTGTAAATTTAGTTGAAAACTGGTATTACAGTTTATAAAACTAAGCCTCCCAGCATCCCAACGTCCCAACAGGAACGTTATTTTTAATGCCACGAACTTTAGAGAATCCATCTGTCGAGGACTGGATTAAATGTAATGACTGCGACTCTGGGCTCATGTATCTTGGACATGAGGTCCACAAATCAGGTCCTTTTATTGTCATATGTGTCAGGAAATTGAAATATACTTTGATATTAAAAAGGTAACTAATATATGGGTATGCCTAAATAATATCGTCATCATATCAGCCGAAAGACGTCCACTACTATACATAGGTCTCCCCCAAATATTGCTACAATGACCGGTCTTGCGCCGCCCGCATCCAGCGGACTCCTGCGACGTCGACTGGGTCATCAGTCCACCTTGTGGGGGGCCTACTAACGCGCGCGTTGCGGTACGTGGCCTATACTAGAGATCCTGTCCACCCCAACAGCCATCGGTTCTACGGGCAATGTGCCCTGCCTACTGTCACTTCAGTTTAGCGATTCGGGGAGCTATATTAATTTGGTTTTGCTGCAGATGGCCTCATTTCTAATAACATCACGCTGTGAGACTCCTAGCATCTGCATAGCCCTTTTCATTGCCCTTTGGGTGACTTCACTTTTCCCCAGCCCATGCCCGTTTTGCCCTAAGCCGATGCCCACTTTAGGCCTCCCCCTAGGGCAAAGCGGGCAATCGTAGAGGTTTTTAAAATTGCGTATAATTCTTTTGTTTACCATTTTTAGATAAATTAAGCCATTCTCCATCGAAAAGTATTAAATAATGTATCTTTTGGAATAAAAAAGAATAAGCTAGCTAGGTTAAATACCACTTTTTTTTCAATTCTCCCTTAAGGTGCCCTCTTTGAGCCACCTTCCCCTACGTACTTCCAAGATACGGGCTGTTTACTAACAGATATCCGCGCATAAGATGTGATGCTGATGATTCACACAACACGCAACACGCTATAGTTGTGTACAAAGATGCTAGCTTAGCTTGCCGTGTTAATCGGCTTATGAAGTTACCAGGCACGCATTCCGATTGCAACTGCAAGTATGTATTGCTTTTAAGTAAATCTAGCGAACTTCGCACGGTTAAAAAACGCATTAGTTTCAAAAATTGAGCATACATTGACAGCCAGACACCGGAAAGCGAGTTTGTTTTAATAGAGGCTCTGTATACAGAAGCCACCGAATAAAAAAAAACAAACAGGTAGATACCTAATAGAAAGGTAATAGTCAATAGTATGAGATTATGTCAGCGATATTTTGGAGGCAATTTTTGTTTAGTCTAGCTAGTTAAAAGTATCAATGATTTCTTTGACTTATAATAATTATAATGGAGCCAAAATCCCTTTTAAGCACTACAATTTGTCATTTAGACAATAGAATTTTAGCGTTATATGTAGTTATAAACTTAATTCGTTATAGTTATAAAATATCTTTTAAATTCATTTGTCCAGAATTGCCTAAAAGACTAAACATGTGCCGTAATGGTAACGTCCGTACGCACGTGTACGACGTAGCGTGTCTGTAAACTCATACTTTTACCAAAAGTTCACTAATACGTCTTCTTTGCAACTTACTATCTTTGCCACGGCACGGCACAATCATGGTAGCGGTATCGAACTAGAGGTGTGCGCCGGCATAGAAATCGCCGGCGGCGGCGCGCCGCAAAATTTTGCCGGCGTGGCGGCGCCACGCCGGCGTCAAGGTCAAATTGTTACCCTGTACGTTCACATATATAAGGATGAGAAGATATTAAAAACTTAGATATTGTTTCCGATTAAATGCTACAAATACCCAACACTACAGATTCCCAATACTATAGGTTCCCAATACTACGAATTCCCAATAGGTACTGCAGATTATATATGAAGATTTCAAATACGAAGCTTTACAACCTCTTTATAGTACCATCATCGCCCACACTGCTAGTCATACATCGGTGTATAAACACACGAAATTTTTTTTTAAATATAAAATCGTCCAAAAAGAGGAAACATACCGACATGAGAAATACCTTTCTTAAAAAAAATTGTTACAAATTGGTCTATTTTTGGAGGAGGAAACAGGGAACACAAAACCATGTTTTCGCCAATTTTACGTAGGTATTATGAGGCGAAGCTGCAGTTGTCTATTTCTAAGCCGTGCAAAGCGACAGCAAATTTTTTCAAATGCCAATTTTTTAAAAAGCTTCCACCTTTTTCCTCTAAAAATATCTTAATCTTATTCAAGAAGCACAAAAATCATCAATTGCAAATGCAAACACTGAAATTAATCACATCACATCATCACATCATCAGCCTATGATAGTCCACTGCTGGACGTAGGCCTCTCCTATTAACTATGCATATAGACGCATTAGGAGGTAAATGCCCATAATCGCCACGCTGGGCAAGCGGATTGGCGATCGCAGTAATGTGCCCACTATGACGACGCTGCTGCCCGTCATCAATCAAATCAAAGAATGGTCAGTGACACTTCAATCCCTTAGTCGACTCTTACGACACCCGCAGGAGGAGTTGGGGTGGTGACAAATGTATTCTTACTGCCGTCACCACACGGCTGAAATTAATAGAATCAGTTAATAGACAGTCATTAAACCTCATATGGTGGCCTAACGTTAATAATGAAAAACATCCATCATCATCAGCAGCCTATCGCAGTCTACTGCTGGACATAGGCCTCCCCAATTTCACGCCACCGTTTTCGATCTTTGGCTGCTCGCATCCAGCTCCTGCCAGCCGTCCTGCGCAAATCGTCGCTGCACCTTGCCTGAGGGCGTCCTACACTACGCTTGCCGAGAAGCGATCTGCACTCAAGAACTCGTTTAGCCAGTCGGTTCTACGGATAATAAGGCCAGCCCACTGCCACTTCAGCTTGCTAACACGGTGGGCTAAGTCGATCACTTTGGTTCTCTGCCGGATAACCTCATTTCTGATTCGATCCCGCAAAGTGACGCCGAGCATTGCCCTTTCCATAGCTCGTTGAGCGACCTTGAACTTGTGGACCAGCCGTACCGTCAGTGTCCACGTTTCGGCTCCGTACGTCATGACGGGTAGGAAGCACTGATTGAAGACTTTTGTCTTCAGACACTGTGGGGTCGACGATGCGAATAATACAATATAATGAAAAAACACACAGCTAGTAATACCTAGGATTATAAGCCAAAAAGCGGTTCAATAAGACCTACGTTACGACTTACAAGCAAGTGTGTTGAAAAAAGCATTACAGTTGGGAATCAGTAGACGTGAAATCTAGAGAATATGGAATCAATCAGTAATATTGAAAATCTGTAGACATGGGCAACCGTAATGTTGGAATATTAAAGTATTGGGATTCTGTAGGTTTGTAAATCTGTAGTATTGGGAATGTGTAGACTTGGAATTCTGTAAAATAAATCTGTACAATTGGAAAGAATTCTGCCCAAGTAGTGTATTTTTTTCGTAAGTGCGTATTAATATCTGAAAATCTGCAATCCAGAAATGCAGCGCATACAATCTTTTGGGTCAGAGGGAACCGCTTGTCGATATTCGCAAGCATATTGTTGTTTAATATCAATATGATCAGCGTGGCGCGTAATTTAAATGATTTTATTCCGTAAATTTTTTGTCGCGGCGTGGGTTTTTGAAAACCTCGGCGGCGGCGGCGGCGTGGGTCCCGCGGCGCGGCGCCGCCGCGCCGGCGTGGCGCACACCTCTATATCGAACCCATGGAAGCGCATGCAAAAAGCTGTTTAGTTGCGTTTTTCGTACGTCGCCGGAATAAAATGGCAGCTGCATATTTTTGGAAAGTAACGTTAGCACGTGAGAATGTTCCCATATGCAAGGCGAGACGTGTAAATAATGACAATAACCTTTAAGTTCCGTTGCTGCCGATACCGACAAACAACTTAAATTGCAGACGGAGTGGTGTTTGTTTTATCTTTAATTGCTCTGGCGTGTGCTAGTTGAGTCTACGGGCTATCTTGGTTTGTTTTGAAGTCGGTTTAAATAGTACATTATGACACCAGTGCGAACGAGTTACGAATTTCATTTTTGCACGTGTCTCGTACGACGTTTTTTAGTACAGATAGCTCTTCGAAGTTTTGGACGGTTTGGACCTGACGTAAAATGAGCCACTTCTAGAGCGCAATTAAGAATTAAGAAAAATTAAGAACAAAATCATTTGAGATGTAGATATAAAGAAATACTGATACTGTATATCTATGTATAAATAAAATGTGGCTAAATAGTTGTAAATAAATTTGTATTGTAATATAATTTTTCACAAATACGAGTAGTTAAAGCTGAAGTATGCAAATTTCTGTGTATTTTTGTATTTTTACTACTTTTGTTTAATTACAACTGTTTTATCCATGTATTAGTAAGCAAGTAATAGGTACACAACCTTGTAGAAAGAATCCTTCTTACGTTCTCACATTATTAAAGAACCGACGGACATAGTTGTCGATGGTGCGTTGGTTTTTGCCAGCGACTCGGCATTTATCATTGAAAAAGTAAACGTGCGACCCGTTTGCATTGAATTTTTTTATCCAACATTCTTAGTCAACTCATCATGAACTATCAGACTGATCATAGTGTCCATTGAATTATATTATTACTTATAGCTACTAGATAGGAAGCTTTATAATAAATTAATTATACTTTAATTCTAGTGCATTAAATTTTATTGCTGATGTTTTGTGCGTACTCTCATGCGACACAGGGCTGTGAGAAGAATAAATAAATAATTAAATTAATACAATCTGAATAAAAAAAATGCAGCTCTTGGTATCTAGTGTCTTTATTCTAGCATCTTGAAAATATGTACTTACAGCGGTGTTCAAATATTATGTGCTTTGGCAAATGTACTTGGCCACGTCGATCTACGAAGACTACGAATCTCTGATGAAAATTTTAATTTTGTCTTCAGATACTTAATCTTATACTTATACTTATATTTATTAATAAAATGGCTTATAATAATCTCCACAGACTAGTTCTCGATCTACTTCCCTATAAGGACGAAGGTTAAGCAACGAGGTCTCGATGTTACGTTCGTAGATATTTTGCGAAATCATTCGTCCGTAAAATATCACTCATTCATTTCATTGAATGGAATTTCGGCTGATATGTAGTCTTAGCATTACTTTTAATTCTATATACTTTTTGAATATCTCTCTCGACACATCGAATACAAAACATAAGTCCGTTTATACAAATTCTCATTTCATATAAACATAAAATATTAGCATTCTAAAACAAGGTTAATCAGTAATCACTATGGTTTACTGGACGTCATGCGTTATATACATAATAAAATTATGCATATGTTTTATCCAGGGATCACCTTCAGGCGTAGATCTAAAGGTTTATCACATGCAGAACTTGTTGAATGGTGTCTTCCTTGTTGATCTCTCTCAACAACAAAACAAAA
>JALPQI010017006.1:0-26631 GCA_025490895.1 Thaumatotibia leucotreta
ACTCCAACTTGACCCATTTTTCAAATTAACTTCCTTGATCGAATTATTTATTTTTACGTAACATCGGGGACTTTTTCCTAAGTGGCAACACTGCCGCTATTTAAATGCTAATAGGACCCTTTTGTTACTGCGGTGAGGTCACGGGTTGCCAGGATAGCGCCTCATTTTATTGGGGGTTTTATATGTTACATTAGGTTTATTGTATTGGGTAAGGTATCGTGTTTTCTGCCGGGTGGTTTAAGAGCCCTTATTTTTCTTTTTTTGGAGTTCGGTAACATATTTGATTTAAAAAAAATAATGCCCTCGCCGGGATTCGAACCCGGAACCTCCAGCTTTGTAGGTAGGGTCACTACCAACTAGGCTACGGAGGCTGACGAAAAGAACCCCCCCGAACGAAAAGAATTCCATGAACTCGAAATTCAAAATTTTTGGGTATTCTGATTTCTCCACTCAAACATGAGTTTAAGTTCCAACCACTTCAAAAAGGCAAAGTTGAAATGATTTTCTTCTTCGTGTGTTCGCAAGTAACTTTGCTAGTTCGATAACAAGGGAATGGCGGAACCACGGGCAAAGTTCGCAGTTTGAGCTCAGATTTCATGCTTTTTGAAAGAATCTTGGCGCAATTATAAGATTCTTCGAGAGATTTATACGTTCGGTTCCTTTTTTACATAATATTCGGATCATTTCACTTACTGAATCAGTATTATGTATGATGAATACTGTATTGGTATCAGAATTATAACTAACTGAGACTCAAAACGTATTTAAATATTTAGCAAAACGGTTATAGTTCGGGAAATATTATTTGACCGACTCTTATCTTACTTACGACCTTTTGTTTTGCATTATTAACAACACAAAAGTGCTAGACTGCTGATTGTCTAGTAAGTGTTAACGCAAAACAAAAGATCGTAATAAGATAACAGTCGGTCAAATAATATTTCCCGAACTATACTCTCGTAATTTAAGTCGATAATTACTCGACATGTTTCGATCCTATAAGAGGATCCTCATCAAAGTCATCAATGAGTACCTTCAACAAAAGTCCGACGTGTACGGAATTAGTGTTTCAAAACTGTGTTTCCCACATTCTGACTAAACGTTTCGTTTTTATTAGGGTTCCGTGGTAAACGATAAACGTGCCGCTCGCCACCGACTGGGCGCTCATCCTCACACCTTGCAACCTAAATGGTCGCGCACCGTGCGGTTTCAGAGGAACTTCCTGGACGCGGACGGTCCGTCTGTGGAATGAGCTCCCTGCCGAGGTTTTCCCGTTGGACTACAGTATGGGGTTCTTCAAAAGAGGAGTGTACAAGTTCTTATCGGGTCGGCAACGCGCATGTGACACCCCTGGGGGTTGCAGGCGCCCATAGGCTACGGCGACTGCTTTCCATCAGGCGGGCCGTATGCTTGTTTGCCACCGACGTGGTATAAAAAAAAAAAACAAGGGTATTTTATAGATCCGCCATACCTTCTGTCCGCAGCATAGTTAGTACTAGAAATTTGGTGTATTCATGTCATATTAATCAAGCCGACAAAGTAGTAGATTTTTTTTGGATTTACACCTTACCTTCCTTGTAAAATGGGTAGCTATGGTTTTTATTATTTAGCTGTAATCCTTTGGTGTGGGGTATCATTAAAATCGTCTCTTACCTCTGCTTGCCTTATTGTGATACAAAACGAGAGACTATGAAAGACCTGAGTCATTACTTCATTAGGTATATATATATGATGAGAAAATGTTTCCAGTGATTATTTTTTAAACAAAGCTATTGCAATTGACAACTTATATCTGCCTCTTTTTCAACCAAAAGACAGGAAATTAATGTAATATTCAAAAGACAGGAAATTAAAGTATTAACGAATTTTACGAGTGACGAAAATGTATGTACACGTCAAAGTAGAAAGACCGATTGAGCGTCTTTTAAATTAAATGAAAAATAATAAACGATGTGACAGCCTCGCTGAGACTGATCAGGCCAAGACCCACTTTATTTGGTTTTTGAAGGAGTATCATTAAAAATATCGAGTTTCTAAGAGAAGTATCTTTGGAACTCTGTATGTTCTCCCACACATGTTAGATTGACTTTGGTAATTTTGCTTTGTACTTTCACACTTCATACGTAAAAAAATGTATCCCACAATACTCTATGCACTTATGACCAAACGTGTTTCCGAGCGCAGTAAAAAATCATGCCATAACCTGACGATCTCGAAAGATATTTTTTTGATATATTTAGCTTAAATAACAGATGATTATGTGTAACATACGTACAAACAGTTAATATTTGAAAGGTAACTTATGGGCAAGGTTCATAATTTGTTTCGGAAGTGCTTATGGTTATGAAAATATTTTCAATTTCCTACAAAAATTGTTTATGTTAGTTGGTAAGATCGATTCATGTTTTAAGTTATGAAAGCTCTTTTTCTCATAAAACTTCTGCGAAACAATTTTTCAAAACCTAACAAACTTTTAAGATAATTAAGAAATATAAAATATTCCTTGAAAACTCAATACTTCAATTTCGTAAATGGCGTCCTAAAAGAATATCAAGCTGCAGTTTTGAATTCAGAGACGACCAAATGTAAGAGAAAAGAGTATACTATTCTGGTAGTTAATTTGAATATATCGAAAAATCGACACTTTCACCCTTAGATTAACAGTGTGGCACATATTATTCCACTCACATTGTGTACTTTAAAAAAAAGCTAGCTCCCTTGAATACAGGAAAAAAATCTCCCAATTTAAGGATTCAGACCCAATTTTCGACAACCTGGGGCCTGTTTCACGAAAGCTTGTAACTTGGTAATACAAGCGGAAGTCATTATCTTATTAATGATGTTAAAATGAGACTTCCACTTGTATTACAAGCTACAAGCTTTTGAAAAACGGGCCTCTGCTGTCAGCTTTATTGCTATAATATTAAGATTACAAATTTCAACTTTTAGGAATGTGTCGGATATTAGTGCCTCTACGATAGATACATTTTGAAATGAATGAAGCAATCTTCGACATTATATAATTGATAAGCAGCTGAGAAGAAATACTACATACTAAAAAAAAAAAACTGTCAGTAATTAAGTAAAAAAAGAATACAATTAACCCTTTTATTGATAACATATTGTGCACGACGCACCTAGTTTTAACCGAAACTTTTTTGGAATACTTTTTTATCTTTTTATAGTTTTTGTATTTTTTCAGACGTGTTGTTTTGTGATGACTTACGGCGCCGAAACGTGGTCCTTCATCATCGGCCTAATCTCTAAACTCAGAGTCGCTCAAAGATCTATGGAGAGGGCTATGCTCGGAGTTTCTCTGCGTGATCGAATCAGAAATGACGAGATCCGTAGGCGAACTAAAGTTACTGACATAGCCCTCCGGATTAGTAAGCTGAAGTGGTAATGGGCAGGCCACATTGCACGCAGAGCAGATGGTCGATGGGGTCGAAAAGTGCTCGAGTGGAGACCACGGCTAGGCAAACGCAGCGTAGGACGTCCACCCACAAGATGGACAGACGACCTTATGAAGGTCGCCGGGACACGCTGGATGCAGGTCGCATCTAACCGGTACATGTGGAGGTCCAGAGGGGAGGCCTATGTCCAGCAGTGGACGTCAATTGGCTGATGATGATGATGATGATGATGATGATTGTTTTGTAATTTATTTTTGTAATTCTGCCCCAAGATACGTGTAACAAACATGCTTTGACCAGCGCCTTCTTTTCCATCAGTAACACGTATGTGTGTATAGATAAGTCGATTTGAATTTTGTTACCTACTTAATTATTCATTTTATCCATAATTTCACCATTCTGTTTGCAGGTAAAATATCCCTCCCATTATAAATTCAGAGTCAACACCATTGTCATGCTAGCCGGCGGTCAATCTAAATGTTAATGACGTTTATGAAAACCTTTTTGGGCTTCAGATATTACCAAACCGATACCACGATATTATACTTGTAATTTTTCTGTCTTTTCTTCTCTGAAGATTTTTGTAGAAAGAAGAAAAAAAAATCAGGTGATGGTTTGAAACAAATTAATCTTGACCAATTCTCAAATACAATGGAGTCTTGAAGTCTTACCCTCTTATTTCTAAACGTGTGTTAACTTAACAAGCCACTAATAATTGTTTGTCCCTTTTGCTCTTATGGAAACATTGTTAACACCGAAAGGGACAAACAATTATTAGCGGCTTGTTAAGTTAACAAACGTTTATGAATAAGGGGGTTAAGAACTCGAGCTTTTAGCCTAAAATGAGCGTTACCTATCAATGTACGGGTATCAAGGGAAAGTTTTATAAGTAGCGAAACTTCTATAGAGAATGTTCTGGGCAATTTAAATTTTACAAGTAATCTAATCATACCTAAACCGTTGTATATACAATGCCTTTTATTTTAAGGTATATTTTAGGCCTTGTTTACTCAATAGTGAAATACAATATTCTTCATATCACTTTTTGTAAGTTCTCATGCAAATATTCTCAATGAGAACTTACTTTTAAATTCTCATGAAAATTCTCTGCTCCTTATCGTGACGGTTTTCCTTATGTTCAATTACGTAACGAGTTATAATTTTATAACCAATCAGTGCAAAAAATATTTCATCAACTACCTATAATAATACATACCGACTTATTAGTGCAGTCATTGAAGCATTAATGCTCCGATTTTTTTTACTGTGAACCGAATTGCATTCAATTTTGGGATTGGGTTCATCTTACCCTTAACTTCAAAAGTGAAAATGATTCGAACTGCGCAACCACCCTGGAGATGGTTGCCACCCCTTCTCGGGGGTGGCGTTTTTATTTTGCTAAATAACCTCGGATATCGATAGAAGGCCTAATTTTAAGCAAAAAATTATCTATAAAGTTTTTCAAAAAATCCAATACTTTCAAGTTATTGGCAATTGAAAATTCGCATTTTTTTCACGTTTTTCATCGGTTTTTTATCAATATCTCCAAAAATTTACGTTTTATCGAAAATTTTGTAAGTACAAAATTGTAGCAGGTAAAACAATGATCAATTTGGGTTTTTATAAAGTATTCTAAGTGCAATATTAAGCTAGATATTAAAGATCAAAGCCGTTTTTTATTTTGTCTGAAATTTAATCGATGTGGTCAATGCCATCTACCGGCGAGCAGATGCATTTTATGCATTCTAATACATAAGGATTTTGTAGTGCTTGAAATAAGCTTTAAAATGAGCACTATTAAAAGTCTTTTGCACGGAAACTAAGTGAGCTGTATCGCAAACAAGGGGAGCATCTAATGTTTTTTCTTTTAAATCAATGGGTTTCATAAATGCCATTTCCACTAAAATTAAAATTAATCGCTTTCCGCCTAGAATTAACTTTATTATGAAGAGTTTGATATATAGTATCAGTTTGGCTGCTTCAGGACACATAGTTTTTAAAAAAAGTCACGATTAAATAAAAAACGAAATTTCGAATTTTCTTGAAACCCATTTTGTTTTAATAATATCTCAAAAATGACGACAGATACGTATAAAAGTGTAGGAATTCAAAATTAAGGTATTTTCTGATAAACAATTTGGTTTTCTTGTTTTTTCTGTCAAACAAAAATTGACTGAGATATGATTGTTTAAAGAGCGCGTGGTAGCGAAATCAGAGCCTCTCTTAAGCCCTTTAACCCTTCGCCGTTTTAGAAAAAGGTTTTTCACTATATATTGCAATGAAGGATGTTGTAGCTCTCTTAATTACCTTTACAATGGTTCTTAACCGACTTCAAAAAAGGAGGAGGTTTACAATTCAACGAAATATTTATTTGTATTTTTGTGTATGTTCCCCGATTATTCGAAGACGCGTGGACCGATTTAAAGAATTCTGTTTTTGTTTAAAAGGGTATACCTTCTGGTTAGTTTCATTGACATCGACTCCAGATCTGATGATGAGATCCTGGAGAAATCGAGGGAACTCTTCAAATGTTGTAGGCACACATAACATTTTTCATTTATTTTCGAAGACTAATCAAGTATTTGCGTCTAGTCATGTACGTCTTAAGTTGGTGATCTAATGATGAAAGGTACAACTCCTTAACGATTAGGAGTTGAGGGATAATTCTTTAAATATAACAAATTTCAAGAATTTTTGAAGCTATTCGAGTGTTTACCTTTAGGTGGTCATAGTCTCATGTTGGTGAGCTGATGATGGAAGGTATAGCTCCTTAACGATTAGGAGTCGGAGGATAATTCTTTGAATATAACAAATTTCATACATTTTCGAAATCTATTCAAGTGTTTGCGAGTAGTAGTTATCGTTTCGTGTTAGTTAGCTGATGAAGGAAGGAACAACTCCTTAACGATTAGGAGTTGGGGGATGATTATTTTTGAAGCTATTCGAGTATGCTGCCGTTTTGTATGGGACAGTCACATTAATTCACGCAATTTTGGCGTTGGTCCGGTAGTAAAAGTTGGTCAGTATGACTTAATACATTCACATCTTTCTTTGTTCTACTATGTGATACATACTGTATTTACTGTTTTAATTTAGGGGTGGTGTAGGGGTAGAAAACCTTAAGAATATGATAATCATTTTCGAGAGTGTGGAATAATATTTAAATCCAATTCATATTATAAAATTTTTTTTTTTTTTATCAAGGGTTAGTTTTTAAGGGTTGAAAGGGGTTTAAGAATTTGGTAATTATTATAGAGAATATAAAATATTACTTACTTTATACTTACATCTTTTTATGTCATACCAAACTTTTTTCTGATTTTTTCAATTTAGGGGTTGTTTGCAAGGGTTGTAAGATTTTGAAAGGGTTGAAAATGATTTTCATATGAGGTAATTATGTTAGAAAATACTTTACAATTTCACCACTTCCTATTAGACTTGTTTTTAGCGATAAAATGGCTCAATGTAAATTTTGCCATTAAGGGGTTGTTTACAACCCTTAAAAATAACAGGCGGAGTTCAGATCGTTTTCACTTTTGAAGTTAAGGGTAAGGTGAGCCTAAATCCAAAATTTCATGCAAATCGCTTCACAGTAAAAAAATTCGGAGGTAAGACCATATTTTTCGCTTCAATTACTGCACTATTAGGTTAGGATAGGTTCATTTTGCTTTATGATACCTACTGTGAAAATGATTCCGTAATTTACCTAAAAACGTCCTTAAAGACCTAAAAGACTATAAGGCTCAATTTTTGAACTTTCTCTCCAAAATACTTTTTGTAAAAGGACTGAAAGTGATTCGAGCAAAATGCACCCTTATGGACTTAGAGTAAATAAAGTAGAAAATGTAAGAGTATATACAAAAATCACGAAACGACTTAAGTCGCTTGGAGATCCAAGCTAAATACGCTCTTGTGAGTTTAGGGTTAGCAAGGCCGAAAAGGTCAAATTCCCGTCCAGTTTCGCGCAATCTCTGACCCGACCTTTCAACCCGCATGCCGCGATAATTACTGGGCCTTTTCGCCGATAAACGTGTTACATTTTAATACATTCATCGTAGCATTCAGCTTTGATAAAATGAATATGATGGACTATAGTATACTTCTCAAAATAAAATAAGAGGAACCGAGTTTTTGACTGAAACTTTAATAATAGGTACTTATTTCATGTTGCCGTGTGGTGCCGGCAGTAAGAATACATTTGTCACCACCCCAACTCCTCCTGCGGGTGTCGTAAAAGTTGACTAAGGGATTGGAGTGTCACTGGCCATTCTACAATATTGATGATGGGCAGCAGCGTCATCATAGTGAACACATTACTGCGATCGTCAATCCGCTTGCCCAGCGTGGCGATTATGGGCATTTACCTCCTAATGCGTCTATACGCATAGATAATAGGTGAGGCCTACGTCTAGCAGTGGACTATCATAGGCTGATGATGATGATGATGATTTCATGCATTACATTTTTTTAACAAAAAAATTTAATATTAGAGTGTCAATTTATTTTTATGCTATTTGTTATTGTGAATTTATACACGCTTAACAGGGGTCTATATCGAAACGCATAAAAGTATTGTTCCGAATATTATGTCGCATAAGAATTTTATGCCGAAAATTGTTTCGCCGAATTACTGTTCCGCATATTTTTCATGTGTCAAAGTTTTTGCGCCTAAAGTCGTTTGTCCGAAACATTATTCATCCTAATGCTTATTGTGTCTAAGATTCCTTTGCCGAAATTGTATTATGCATATGTTTGATGATCCTAATATTGTACATTCTAAAATTGCTGCTAAACATAATTCCTACTAAAATGAAATACGATCCGCCAACATGTCGACGGAGCCCCTAGCGGGGCTCCTATTTCCGCTCTAAAGGACAAAAGATACCTAACGAACATATCCAGGTGAATTACATGATTTTGAAATGTTTTTATTTTTCATGCGGGGGGCTTCGCCCCCCGAGCCCCCCTTGTGGGGCGCTTGGCCCCCCCCGTCCCCCCCTTATTTGGGCTTTCTCCTAGTAGCTGGAGCAGACCTAGTATTTGTATTGTGAAATATCTAAGATTAATGTTTTAACCTAACTTAACCGTATCGGTCCTGCCCCTCTCGTTTTTCTGCAATCAGGTTATCTACGAATAGCTAATTCCATTGGATAGACGTGACAACTTAATATTGATGTACTTTAAGTTAGTTTAAAAGATTAGTGCTGTTATTTTAGCCACTTTAATAATAATGCGAAATATTTCTTATGACAATCAATATTAGTAAATATTACATTTTAGATAATTTAAGAATCGGCATACGAATATTCGGAAAAACATACTTTAGGACTTCTATATGTATATGCATAAAAATAATTCGGCGAAACGATTATTATGCCATTCAACAATATGCCAAATGTTTCGGCCAAAAAATTTTCTGCACAATAAACATTATGCGAAGAGACGGGCACCCATACTTTGGGTTTATAGTACGTGTCTGAAGTTACAAAAAAATTTAAAACAGACAAGATCAAAATCCAATATTATGTCAATAAGTAAGCATTTTTTTTATCGAATTAACATATGCGCTTCTCCTTTGTGTCCGCGCATCTAGCAGATGGTCCATGCGTCATGAGCGGCGCGGAGCGGATCGGAGCGGAGCGGAGCGGTTAGCAAGTTAGGTACCGCTAACCGCTCCGCTCCGCTCATCAAATTTTGGAATTTAAATATTATCCCTGGTCATAAAATGCTTATAACAATACTTTCTAATTTTATAAAGAAGTCAAACCTTTAGAAATGTCAACGCCAAATGTAATGACAGCTAAGTACCTGAAACAACAGAACATTTCGTAAGCATATGGAAAATAAAATATAAAGATTTTTTTTCTATGTAAAATAGTTTTCTTAAAATTCTCTATACAGGTAACGACCTAGTTTTCCAACGCATAGTAAAACCTAAAAACCGAGCAAGGTATAAATCCTAACCATGTAACCATGCCCTTCAGAAAAATAGCTAACTCTTACTTTCTATCCTTCTCTCTCATAAATAAATAATAAATAAAATAAATATCTCGGGACATCTTATACAAATCAACCTAGTCCCACGGTAAGCTCAATTAAAGCTTGTGATGTGGGTACCAGGCGACGATATATGTAATAGATAGAAACATATAGATACTTAAATACATAGACAGCCATGACCAAGGAACAAATATTTGTGACAAATAAATACACAAATAATGCCCTCGCCGGGATTCAAACCGGGAACCTCCAGCTTCGTAGGCAGGGCTACCAACTAGGCTACGGAGGCTGCAAACTGCTCATACTGGCATATTGGTAATTGATACGAGCGAGATACAAGAACAAGATATACAAATGGCCGCTTCACTTCTGCTTCAGCGTGAAGCAGTCGCTTCACTGCCGCAGTTTTGGTCCTTTCCATCTGAAATATAGAAGCGGCCAGGGTATTCAAAATCATCCGGGTGCTTAGCCAAGTTGCCAATCGCTAGCGCTTAATCGTCAATCGTAAGCGAAAGGCAGCTAACTGTCTTTGTCGCACTAATATGAAAGAGTGACAGAGAGGGAAAACTACGATGCGCTACTAAGCGCTAGCGATTGGCAACTTGGCTAAGCATCCTGGGCAGGCGTTTAGTGTATATTGTTGTTGGGCCAAAACTCTTTTAGCCAAAATGGGTCTTTTTGACAGCATAGACTGTAGAATATGTGGCGAGGAAGAGGAGACAATGGAACACTTGATGTGTGATGTCATTCCCTCGCCAGACAAAAGATGAAAGACTTCAGTTCCGGCTATCTGGAATCGAAGGAGGTCAAACCGCTGCCACTAGAGTCCGTTCTCAAACATGTTGAGTTGATAGAACAATCCCTGGGGTAGGCGAAACAGGGGGCAATTAAACACAAGATCCCAATGGGTCGAAGTGTATCCGTAAGGGCCCCACCAATAAGATAAGATAAGGCCTCTATTGGCATAGCGTCAAAGTGCATGTTCAGATATTTATGAGCACAGTAGACGCTTCTATATATCTGAATGCAGATACCGGTGCTGTTGTAAGGTTTCATAGCATCGTAAACCGACAGAACAGTTCTGCTTTACTAGCCATAAACGCTGTTGAAATCTTATTAAGATTACCATTTTCAACGTAAGTGTCCTATTTAGGGTAGTGATGTGCCGTTTTGAGAATATTTCAGAAATTATTCATGAAGCGAAGAAATGTAAGGGATTTTTTAAATTCTAGAGAAAGTTATTTAGCCACTCAATTCCTTTTGGTAACTGTGGTTACCAGCTGTCACTCTTATTTTACATAGGAATAAAGCTCAACCAAAATTTCAAAGCAAATAAGTGGCTATTTCAATTTAGTGCTATGCAGTTTTACCACATAAGTACCTGCAAAAATAGCCGGAAATCTGAAATTTGGACAAGACGCGAACTCGCAAATTTATTGCACAGTCAGCTGCAGAGATAAGTAGACCCCCTTGCATACAAATTTTTATGCAAAGGGGTCTACTTATCTCTGCAGCTGACTGTACACTTATAAGCAAATAAGAAGAAAGTGTAGAGGTATCTTTGACGGAGTGTATCTTTTAGACCACCAATTTCACAAATAAACGTCAATTTATACAGATCAACTACGCAAACTAATCAAAGCTAGTATTATAGGTGACAATATACGAGTAAATACTTCAGGTACAAGGTCAATACGAGTAGACACTCATAGTTAGATCATCAGATTCATCAGCCTATGATAGTCCACTGCTGGACGTAGGCCTCTCCTATTAACTATGCGTATAGATAGACGCATTAGGAGGAAAATGCCCATAATCGCCACGCTGGGCAAGCGTATTGGCGACGCAGTAATATGTCTACTATGATGACGCTGCTCCCCATCATCAACCTTTTATTAAATAATAGTCAGTGACACTTCAATCCCTTAGTCGACTCTTACGACACCCGCAGGAGGAGTTGGGGTGGTGACAATATTCTTACTCTCGTCACCACACGGCCCCTTTAGTTAGTTTTAGATATTTATAATTTGTTATTTTCTTTTATAATTCTTAGTTTATTTGTAGTAAATAATTAACCTGTTTAAATAAAATTATTCCATTATTTAAACACAACCGTTTCAACTTCGCATTTCTTTTAATCCTCACAAGTCTTTTGGTAGTCTGTTGTTTTTTAACACTTTCATTGCGGACGAGTGCTACGGTGCTACGCTCGTAGCCGATCCCGTGATTTTTCCGCTTTGTAGCGAAAATTTACCTCCCATAACGAAATTATATAAGAGACTGCACGATCCCACAGTCAAACTGTGAAAACTGTTTTGTGGGACTTTGTTTTTATGTCACTGTATATTTTTTATATTAATAAATAAATAACAAAAACAGAGAACTCCCTTCGGGTTCAAGTGTTAAGAAAATAAAAATATATAAACAAACAATTACAATTTCGAGTAGTTTCAGTATTTATTATTTAACCAATAAAATACAGGATTGAATTAATCACTAAAATGTACTTACTTTATTTATTCGCGCCATAATTTCATCTACCTTCAGCTGGTAAGAGAAGTAATTTAAACTTACTTTTGCTTACATTTTTATTTAAATACCTAAAAGAACACACTATAGGGTTGGCGTGTCACATTTTGAAGCCAAAAATGTTGAAAAGGTTAATGTCTTTGTTTACTGAACCTGAAGGTATAACGACATATTTTTACGACTTTTAGTACTTTATTCTGAACCTACGCTAAGCCTACGTGAAAAAAACTTCACCTTGTTTTCACGAAGTAAATCCATTACGTTACGTAAACCACAACATCGCTGC
Organism: Thaumatotibia leucotreta; assembly: GCA_025490895.1. Taxonomy (NCBI): domain Eukaryota; kingdom Metazoa; phylum Arthropoda; class Insecta; order Lepidoptera; family Tortricidae; genus Thaumatotibia; species Thaumatotibia leucotreta. The sequence goes on from JALPQI010017006.1 coordinate 12,229, forward strand.
CACCCCTACTACGGGTTTTTTAGGTAGGTACTGAACTCTATCAAATAGCAAAAAATATTTTTTTTTTTATGTTGGCACAACAAAGTGGCACCACTCCACCTGATCGTAAGTGAAAAGTAGAGCCCAAATCGCGGCGGCAACGAACAGGAGACAATCAGTAAGCTGTTAGTTGCCACCGCCTTGCTAGGCCACTAGATGCTTCTTCACGCTTCGTTTAAAGGGTCCCAACTTATAGGTATGCGGAAACACATGTGCCGGTAAAGAATTCCACTTTTTAATAGTCCGGCATATGAAGAAATTACCGAATTTCTTGGTACGTGTGGGAATATTTTCCGCGGTGAAGGAGTGACACCGCAAACCGGCACGTGTGATTTTATAACGGAAAGGGGAGGGCGGGATCAGGAAAAATAACTCTAATAAAATAAAATAAAAAAAATAAATAATAATAATAAACTAATAAGAATAATAGACGATTTTGGGGTCGTGCTTCCGTATTAAAAAGAAATCAAGATGATATGCTCAGCGTTTGATTAATTTGGCCGAACCACTAATCGAGTATATTCAGAATTCTTCTAGAAAAACCTTCGGTGTCCATATATGTCGATATCCCAACACTATGGAACGAGATTTTGTTTTGTTGCCACGAACAAAAGATACGCACGTCCGTGTAAAAAAAAGAGACACGGTGATACTCGCCCGGCGGTGATAGCTGATAGCTGAACGAGTATCGCCGTGTCTCTTTTATTTACACGGGAGTGCATATCTTTTGTTCGTGTATAGCCGATAGTTCATAGCTTGGTAGCTCTCAGTGAGACCAGTGCCATAATGTGCCAAGGCCTGTCTGATCTGTTCGTTGCATATGATGGCATAAAAATAACTGACAGAATACGAACCGAAACATCAGACGAGATATTCAAACGTCAATTTAGGAACTTTTTACTGGAAAACCCATTATATTCTGTAAGTGATTTTTTTGATATTATTACGTTATAGTCATTTTATTTTTGATATTATTAATTTATTTTAATCAGTAATCCTTATTACTTTTGACATTGCTTCATAAGGTCAATTTGTATAATTTTGTTTTTAAATTTTTCATTTCATTCATATTAGTTCTGACGATCCGCTTTAGGTCAATAATTATAATGTATTTGCCGCTTTATTGCTTTTTATGTAATTTGTATTGACGAGCACAATGTGGATTTTTATGGATTGACTACAATATAATTTATATAGTAATCGAACGTTGTGCAAATGAATAAAATCTAAATCTAATAACCAAACCCCGGATGACGGGAGCAAAAATGCGTTTGTCACTAGTGCTTAGTTAAATATCGACTTTTCTATCGACATCCATACCAACATTTTATGAATTGCAAATGAATTAATCAACAGTAATTTAGGCAACCGTACGTAATCAGAGGTATTGCGATTTAAAATTGATAAACAATAATATGTCAATAATATAGATGAAAAAGTTAAGAAAAGCTCCTGTTGTATGTGTTTGTAATCTATCCATATAGGCATTTGTTTTGTTTGTGTTCGGATTTTAAACATGTATTGTCTATTTGAATACATCACTACTACATACAACAGGTGACTTACTTAAGTTTTTTACCTATACCTAGTACCATAGGACAGTTACAAAATCGAAATTAAAGCCTAAAAAGCAGCTTGAATGTCGCTCAGAATTTCAAAGGGCAATTGTTAAGATTACTTTTACATCCTCGGCGAAATTATTCATAAAAAATATCAGAATGTGTTGACTAAAAAAATTGGTGAATTCATATTAAAAATCTTATATATTTTATGATATCTGGAAAAGAAGTGGAACTACTAGGGAAACATAATTAGCATAATCTATATATTTCAAATTAAAAAGTCGTTCATATGGATGTCGATAGAATAGTCGATATTTAACTAAGCACTAGTGACAAACGCATTTTTGCTCCCGTCATCCGGGGTTTGCTAATAACTCATAGTAGGAGCCCCGCACGAAAATATTTCCTCTCCAACGTTATGTAACTCGGAAACTAAATCGTTTCCTCCGATATCCTTAGGATAAACCTCTATGATAAATAGCGAACACACACCTTTGCAGGCATAAGCAACCCGTATTCTGTACGCCTTTCGACCCATTTTAGCGTGAATGGGCACCGCTTAGAAAAGGAAATATTATTCAAAAGACATCAATCTGAATGGCAGGTGTGCTAGAACAATCAATCTCTGATTTCTCCCTGATGAATGTCTCTCACACTCTTATGAGCGACGTTTGAGTGGAACAAGGACGGTTGTATTTCCGATTGGGTTTTTGCTTTCAGGGTAAAATGTTGTGTTTTGCCGTGAGGTATATTTCATTGTCCGAATCGTTTTAGCGTGATTGCGAGGATGTTTCGCCTGTTTTTATTTTCGAGAGATTTTTTGAGTTTCAACATTTCGTTTCTAAGAATATGATTTGACAAAGTGCGGTTGCTAAACACTTTGGAGCGAGAATTACTTAAGTTTTGGATGGGCCATTTTCTACTAACTAATACTGGTGAATAATAAAAAAACGGTTTTCAAATTAAGAAAAAGCTTGTGGGGGAGCTTACTCACGCTGCGGCTTCCGGTTCCATTTATTTTTTATTAGAAATAACAATGTAACCTTAAAAAAACTAAAAACATGCTGAGTTGAAATTTTTTCGTTTCGTGTTAAGGTGCGTTTAAACCAAAAGAGCATTCGCTGTTCTAGCGCCCGTTCTACGAAATCAACCAATCACGTGTAGAGTGGGAGGTTAGCACAGCGAATGCTCTTTTAGTTTGAACGCACCTTTAAATGTCCATAAGATTCTCAGTAGACACGCAAAACTTTGAAGGTGTAAAGTCAGTGCCATAAAACAGGTAGTAAAATGTCCTCACCTTTTGAATATACGCGTGGAGCGTGATCGCATCTAGACGAGACGTGACTCAAACCAGGAGTTTTATGGAGAGGCTAGTCACTATTAGTTCTGATACTCTACACTACATAACGTGTACAAATAAAAAAAAAAACGACCGCAATCGATTTAAAAATAGAAACAGAATAGTACATTACGACACAAGTGCAAAGAACATGATATTCGAAACGAGTGGCGATGTTTTAAAACACGACCAAAGGTTTTGCTAAGGATGGGTCTTGCCAAATTTATTGTAATTTATAAAACTTTTTTATTAAATAAAAAAATATCGACAAGAGTTACGAATTTCCTTTTTGCATGTGTCGCGTACGACTTTTTATTAGTACAGATGGCCCTCCGAAGTTTTGGACCTGACGTAAAATGTGCCACTTCTCGCACTAGCGCCTAAAAAAGGCACCATCGGTACTAAAATAGTACATTACGACACAAGTGCGAAAAACATGAAATTCGAAAGGAGTGGCGATGTTTTAAAACACGACCAAAGGTTTTGCTAAGGATGGGTCTTGCCAAATTTATTGTAATTTATAAAACTTTTTTATTCAATAAAAAAAATCGACACGTGTTTTAAATTTCCTTTTAGCACGTGTCTCGTACGATTTTTTTTAGTACAGAAGATGGCCCCCCGAAGTTTTGGACCTGACGTAAAATGTGCCACTTCTCGCACTAGCGCCTAAAAAAGGCACCACCTATATACTACAAAATAATTGATTCGTGACACACAGTAAAAAGGACAAAGCAGATATGACAGTATACAAAAAAAGGTGCCACGAAATGGTCTCACCTCAGTGAGCCAGCGCTGATCTTCCAATGAGACCATTAAGTGAAAGATTCACGACGGGTAACATGACATAACATACAACACAACGCATAATAATAATATATAAACTAGTTATATTTTGTATTGTTTTTGTATGTTGTATTATATTTTACTTTTATAGACATTTTTATACCAAACCTAACTTGAGAAAAGAAATAAATAAAGGAAATATATAAACTAGTACACTATATTATATTATAAACAAACGACAACAAATAAAATATGACTCCAACCATAACTCCATCGTTCTCAACCTGCCTTGGTCAAGCATTGAAACATAGCGTCATTATTTGCATTTTTAGTATAGCAACACTCAACAAATTGATAGGTTGGTCCGCGATCCACATAATTCCATCCATATAATATTGTCGCGATTCATAATAATTATATTATTTGTTATACTGTATTGTAATCTGTATAATAAAGCACTAGTGCCCTAATCCGTACACAAACTACGCACGACTAATAAGCTCCCTGTAGCGGCAATTTGTCACGCCCGGTATACAGCTTTGTCCGACAACCGCCTATTGTCTCTTGTAATGACACCATTGTTCTATTTTTCCTTGTAGGTGACACGAGTTGCCGACAAGTATGGCTATTACAGGCAGGCGTTGGTGTATTTACATTGTTTGTCATATTTTTTGTGATATTTACTTTGTAGAGTTCCTTAGTCAAAGTCAAAATATTCTTTATTCAATTAGACCCAGCAACGAGCGCTTTTGAATCGTTAAACTAAATAGCGAATGAGAGAAAAAAAAACTACCGGAAGAATCCGGCAAGAAACTCAGCGGGACTTTCTTTTTTCGAATAATAGTTTTATAACATCTTACAGCTAACATGCATTAATTAAAAACGAAACATAAATTTGATTTAATATAAATACAGATATAGTACCTACATTAACTAGAGATGAAGTCTCTAATAGTCAGTTAAGTAGTAAACAAGTAAACAATAACTTAGTAAACAATAACCCTTATAGTTTCGCCTTATACAGGGTGCTCGCGAGGAAACGGAAAGATTTTAAATGCTGAATTTTGAGCATATTTAGAGTATTTAATGTTACATAAAATTTCCTGGATTCGGCTTGGTTCCAGAGATAATTAATCTTTTTTCGAAAAAAGTTTTTCGACGTAACTCGTCATAAAACTTCTTTTTGATTACAATGCTACCACAATGTGTTCTAATATTACCACACCTTTTGCCTGACAATCAAAACATAAAAATAGACTAGAAGAAAAAACCTGTCCCTAATAAAATCATTTAAGAAATTAATTTTAACAAATGGTTGTTATGATAAAAAGTATTGGAAATGTTAAAAAGTATTCAAAACGTCAATTTGACATTAGGTCTCATATTTTTTGGTTATTTTAATGACTAGAATGCATTGTTAAAATCTTTCGGTTTCCTCGCGAGCACCCTGTAGATAATCTTATGTCCATGTGTCTGTTTGTCTGTCTGATCGCAGGATAGCTCAGTGGCCGTTAGTACATTTTTAGTTTTTTTTTATTCATAACAGGTAGAGACGTTTGACCACGATCATAACTGCTGGTAAGTGATGATGCAATCTACGGTGGAGCACGTTTACCTATGAGATACCTATTCACTCTTGCCTTGAAGATATTCAGATTGTACACATGCGTAAAAAACGCAGATTCGGGCAAGGCATTCCATTTCTTGGCAGTTCGCATAGGGAAAGTCGAAGCGAAACGCTTCGTGCGTATTTTTGGAATACCTACCATGAAAACATTTGCGATTTTGTACAGTATGCATACATATTAATAATGCCGATAAATTGGTAGAATAAAACATTAAAAAAAAAGTTTTCGTGTACCTCCCCTAGTCGTACTGTGGGGATGTTTTTTTATTTTGATTAATCCTATAGTGTGGATAATCATTGAATAGCTATTGTAAAAAGAATGAGGGTTTTTTTTTATGTGACGAAGTTATACAACTGAGCTCTCAGCCCATCTGATGGAAAGCAGGAACTGACCATGGACATAGTGATCAAAAGATCGTCTATGCGCTGCTAACCCTGAGGATTTAGATGGATTGCCGCTATCTATGCCAGTAATTCACCGGCTACCTTACCCCCAAACCGAAAAACAACAGTGCAAACACTGCTATTTAGCGGCAATTTAGCGGCAGGTTAACGGGTAAGACGATGGTGCTATCGGGGCGGACCCTGCACGAGGTCCTACCACCATATTATAGTTTTTTTCTAAAGAAATATTTTCGGAGATATCTTCAGCTCCAGAATAAAAAAATGTGTGCAAAATATTATGATCCGTGGGTTAAAACATATTGAAGTTTGGGACTAGTGCGATTCAAATAATGATGGCCATTATATTTACTTATTATTTTATTATTATTTATCATTATCAATTAACCAAGCTGAAAATAGATTTCCGTAGTCGCTTAGTCACTAATGACCCAATTTATACCCAATTATGCCCGTCCCATAACATGTCGTAATAACCATAAAACCTCAATAAGAAATAAGTATGTTTTATATTTTCCCCAAGTTATCAGTAAATATGGCTTCCCAACGTCGGTGAGCTTCTGATATCGTTTTAATGCGCATCCTTATCTTAATTTGGGGCCATTTGCTTTATATTCTGTTCGTAATGGTTCCGAGGTGAGAGTAGGGAGAAAAACGGGCATCTGGGTCAAATTCTTTTCGTGGTCATGTTTCATACCACTTTGTCACGCTTTTAGTTGCTGTTTCGATTCAGTAGGTATATTAAAAATCCGGTGCTTGTATTTATTTCTTTTTCACGCTAGATTTGAATCCATACATCAAAAATTTGAAACAAAACATCATCTCATACAAAAATCACAACTGTGTCACGTTTTTAAGGGACACAAAATAAGACAACGAAAAGAATTTTGACCCATCTATGAAATTATTTTCTGTCCACCACCGCAGTTTAGTTGGTAGTGACCCTGCCTAAGAAGCTGGAGGTTCTGGGTTCGAATCCCGGCGAGGGTATTATTTGCAGTAATCGGCACCACCCCTGCCACACGGTGGTATTTCGTGTAAAAAAAAAAATACGGACACGACTGATATTACTGATATTACACTGATTATTTGTGTCACCATCATCATCATCTCAGCCATAAGACGTCCACTGCTGGACATAGGCCTCGCCTCTGGACCTCCACATGTACCGGTTAGATGCGACCTGCGTCCAGCGTGTCCCGGCGACCTTCACAAGGTCGTCTATCCATCTTGTGGGTGGACGTCCTACGCTGCGTTTGCCTAGCCGTGGTCTCCACTCGAGCACTTTTCGCTCCCATCAACCATCTACTCTGCGTGCAATGTGGCCTGCCCATTGCCACTTCAGCTTGCTAATCCGGAGGGCTATGTCAGTAACTTAATTATTTGACTATTTTTCGCAAATATTTGTTGTCACAAATACATATCGGTGGCAAACAACCACATGGCCCGTCTGGTGGTAAGTGATAACCGTCTGCAACGGGAGAAACGGTATTTTTTTACCTGTCACCATGATAAAATAGGGGCCAGCTCCATGACCCACATATAAGCCTGTATTATTATCAAGAGTTATGAGATGTATTATTATATTTATTATCTCATACTAAATGTCATCATTGTCATCAAAATGACGTAAGTCACTAAGAAATCTAAGAATGTCGCAAATCCATCCGATCTCTGATTATTATAAATAAAAATGCTTTTACGAAGGATTTCAACGAAAACAATGTACCTACATAAAAACAAGTAAATGTAATAAACTCGTAATATTATTTGCTACGCGTTGTTTTTTTTCCTTCAGAGGTGTGTATAATAAATAAGTATAATACGGTTTCCTTACGAAATACCTTCTGATCTTTTTTACATTAATGGTATAGGCATTATTTTGAGTAGATACATCATCATTACATTATCCGAAAGACGTCCGCTGATAAACATCGGCGTCCCACAAAGATTGCCACAATGACCGGTCCTGCGCCACCCGCATACAGCGGACTCCTGCGACCTTCGCCAGGTCATCAGTCGACCTTGTACCACAAACCACGCTGTGCCTTCCGGTATGTTGCCGCCACTCGAGAACCTTTCCGCTCCAACGGCCATCAGTTCTACGTGCAATGTGCCCCGCCCACTGCCACTCAGTTTAGAGGTTCGGAGGGCTATATCGGTTACTTTGGTTCTGCTGCGGATGACCTCATTTCTAATACGGTCTCGCAGAGAAACTCCTAGCGTAGCCCTCTCCATTGTCCCTTTGGGTGACTTAGATTATTTTCATGAGGCCCATCGTAAGCGACCACGTAGTAGATACCTACATGGCGATAATTTTTTTTTTATGTGACGGAGGTAGACAACAGAGCTCTCAGCTCACCTGATGGAAAGCAGGAACTGAGGCTCATGGATATAGTGATCAAAAACTCGCCTAATCGCTGCCTACCCTGAGGACTTAGATGGATTGCCTCTATCTATGCCAGTAATTACATCGGTTATCTTACCCCCAAACCGAAATACAGCAGATGAATTCAATTGATTCAATTTTATTTTTTGTGAAACGATAATTATTATACTGTTTTTTTTGTCTAATCACTACGTACAAATAAAACATGGAAGCCGCACGCCATATTAAATTGCCTTTCAAGAACGGTCCTGAATTTTAGTTGACAGGGGGTGACCCCTATCCAATGCATCGCGGCAATGAATTTGAATGTCAACCTATAAAAACTTAAACCGCCATTTAAAAATAGTTGTGATTGGTCCATCAAAGTTTTGATTGGCGATATTCAATAAACATTTGTCTAAGATGTTGCTCCGAAATATGCGCGGTGTCACGAAAAGCGCTATGTCCTGCCCATCTTGGCACAATTGGTTTTGGGGGCATTTTTGAGCTGCCATGTTATATATGGTCGCAGTCTAATCATTAGTAAACAGTGTCAAATGAAACACATTTGATTTTGCTCAAATATTAAAACCGAACTGTTAGATCACTTCAAAACGGAAACTACGACATAAGAACAGGCAAATGGCTGTTGAATACTGAATCATGATGAATAAGTTGCTCCAATCAGTTCGGTTCATTTGGTATTCTGAGTGCCACTTACGCGGCTCGTTCTCGTTCAATTTTACGGTGACAGCTTGACATGACGTAGCGTCATCGTTTTAAAGTCATATGATTCATGAGATAAAACTATGCATAGCTATGTTGACGGATTATATCTCGTATATCACTTTAGTTAGCCTCCGTAGCCTAGTTGGTAGTGACCCTGCCTACGAAGCAGGTTCCGGGTTCGAATCCTGGCGAGGGCATTATTTGTGTATTTATTTATCACAAATATTTGTTCTTTGGTCATGGCTGTCTATGTATTTAACTATCTATATGTATCTATCTATTATATATATCGTCGCCTAGTACCCACATCACAAGCCTTAATGGAGCTTACCGTGGGACTAGGTAGATTTGTGTAAGATGTCCCAAGATATTTATTTATTTATTTTATTATTAGTTACACCCTGACGTTTCGAACTTTACGTTCGTGGTGTACAGATAATGAAATTTCCCAAAATGTCCCAAAATATTTGTCTGAAACATTCCTTTTTTTGATTACCGAAAATTTATAAAATCAGGTAACAAAAAAGGAAACCTCCATACAAATTTCCTGGGACATTTTGGAAAATGTGGTGGATCTTGCTCAGCATCATTAACTCTACCAGTCTACCAATTTTTTTCAAATCGTAGACGTGATCCAAATGTACAAATTCTTTGAGAAATGCACGAATATCCTGTATAGAGTGTATAGGTTTAATAGGGCATAAGTCACTCCTAAATTTCATTGGCTTTGACCCATGTCTGTGACTGAATATATTTAGCGTTGAAAATGTCGGAAAAAATCAAATGTTTTTTCATCACACTTGCTGTCTACGCGCGCCATTGCTTGCGCGCGTAGCGGGAGTAATAGAAATGTGTTATTCCCTAGGGAGTAATAGAAATTTCAGTACGTCATTTAATAATAGGTATTATGTCTAAAAACTTTTTTTTTTTCGACAAGTGTGATGAAAAACATTGTATGAATCACGGTAGGTAAACGGAATACTAACTCGAGTCATAAAAGCCTAACGGCGTCGGGCTTCTAACACTCTCGTTAGTAATTCCGTACTTACCTCCCTTGATGCACAGTGTACTATTTTTTTCGAGTATGTATGAAAATTTTGTTAATTTTCGTTTCTTTCAGGATTTTTTTTAGAAATAATCACTGTCACTGGACAGTGATTATTTTTAAAAATGAAAATTAATTTCTAAAAGGAGTGACAGTTCACTATCACTCCTTTCCGTCTATTTTAATTTACTTTTCCTCGCTTACATCGCATTCTTCTGGTATAAGTGATAATAAGTCCTAATTCACATTGCTTTCGAGTTGAAATTTAAAGTGGAAACTTTCATTGATTATTTCGAAAAAATCCGGAAAAAACGAGCTGTTTCGAAAGAAACGGGATTTAATCCGGAAATTTTCAACGCTAGTACTACGACAACACTCTTAACCCTTCGTATGCGTTGTGTCGTATCCATTTCAAGCAATTGGACTATAAAGTATAAACTTCAAGGTCATAAATTCAATACCATTTTTTGACAGCGGCATACGAAAGGATAAGTGTTAAAACTTTTGCTTCAGTAGACTAAGCAAAGTGTCAAAATAAAGCGCTGTAAAGGCCTAAGACAGTAAAATATAATACATTTCAGGCTTTATTCAAATAAAGGAAACCATTAATCTCCACGGCCGGCAGTGATTTAGGCCAGATTACTCGGGATAAGCTCGCCTTGTAATCATATCAGGGTAACTGATAACTCTGAATATAATTTGATGTAATAGGCAGTAAGATAAAGGTTCTATTGAGTTTAGGTACCGTGATACTAGATTATTGATCACCACATGTATAATAAGGTGGGTCACTGATGTATAATAAATAAATAAATAATAAAGTATGAAGAAAAAAATACGTATTTGTTTTTACTGGGCACAGTTGTAAATAGTTCCGTAATTAGATCCGGATCTATTTGAAAGATTTCATAGAAACTTCAGTACGTTTTATATTAAACAAAGTTGATTTCTATGTTTTTACTTTTTGTTGCAACATTAGCTTTGTTAGAGTATTGTGTTTACCTGAAAATAGCTTTTCTAAAGTTACGGAGTAAAAGAGACCAAAAAAACGTCGAAAATAAAAACTTTTTTCTTAATGGTCCTATACTGAAAGTTCATCGTAATGGTCGGTAGCGAAGGTGGTAGGAACGTCGTCCCTTTCCACCCTGTATTTTTAAATTCTAGTAACAAAGCGAAATATATAACTTACTATTTTAATTCAGATTTAAATATTTCTAATGATATTTGACATATTTGTAAATTTTCATCGTATTTTCAACAATTGGCAGTCGGTCTTGTCATATACTAGGGTCTTTGTCTGAAAGTGATTTCGAGGTTATTATAATGTATGAAACTGACATGTGTCAGATTTGATTTCGTATCGCTCGGGGATTTAAATATTGGTTTTCTTAGAATATTAAATTATTTTACTACTTAAGGGCACATTTTAGTAAAACTGAAGGGATTTGCCAATTTCTAATAAAATACGTATTCTTGGAAAACCTAAATTGAACGTCGAGATTTTCATCGCATAATTTACGAGATGAAGGTTTTAGTAAGTGTTTTATTTTTATTGAGACACGAGTACGCTAAGAGTTTGGTTATACAGTCAAGTGCAAAAATAAGTATCGAAAGAATCCGTTCATAAATATGTTACGACGTTCTTATTACACAGAATTAGAGTGCACTGGGACATATTTTTGAACGTTTTTGAATACCCCTTATTTTGTCTTCGACTGTACATAATTCAATAATGTTAATGTTATTAATGTTACAAAATTTTTAATTAGCTTTAACTTCCTTATTTATTGCAGCAATAAACATAAACCGTAAATAGTAAATTACATCAGAGGCCGGGAAAATGTGGATTTCCAGCCAATTTGGTATATACGGATTGGTAACGAGGCAGGGAATCCGTTTTCACGCCGAGGCATGTATGTATAGTGCTTTTCTCAAACATACAAAGAAATATAAAAAAAGACAATCTTTTCGAAATTTTAAAAAAGTTACTTTGCAGGCATGAAAAGTGTTATGAAATTCCATTACCATCCCAGTAAGTTACTGCGCCCTAAAAGCGATACTTCCGAATCTATTTTAAGGAACGTAAAGACAATATTTCATTGCATGTTAGAGAAAAAGAATATTATGCCAAAATGTACTATAACTAATGTAAAATAACAAATGACGATGTGAAGGTCCCCATAAAAGTAATAATTAGTATTATTACCGTATAGCAAACAATAAATAACCACACGGGCAATAATTCAAACAATACGGACATACATGACAAAGGCAATTTCCACGTCGGACGTGACGTAATGGCGCGTCGAAGCCGTTTACTCAGCTACTTGAATTATGTCATTTCATAGTTGTGCCCATATGTCCAATGACAGTAATAAATTTCTGTTAATTATGATATTTTTAACCCTTCACGTACGGGGCCATAATATTTATTTACTTTTGTATTGTTTGACTTGATACTCAGCAGGGTCTCAATTCGAAGGATTTTTTCGGATGTATTTTACTTGATGTATGTACTTGTCACTAGTGTTTAATTACTCGTAATCAACGACTTATCTATCGACATCCATATGAAATTTATGAATTCGAAATTTATAATAAAGTTTATTTTAGTTAAATTTGAAAGTAAAATTGTTAAAATTACTTTTTACATACTCAAAGCGATGATATTCACAATAAATATCAGGATGCTCGTTCGAAAGTTGGCTTTTCTACTTAAAAACATTTTTATTATTTTGATATCTGGAAAAGAAGTAGAACTATTAGGGAAAGATAATAAGTATGATTAATTATTATGGGGATAGAACGCTGAAAAAGCGTATTCCATACTTACTAAACAGCTTGCTTGAAGCTATCAGACATGAACAAAATTATAATAAATTCAGGAGACTGATGCTACAGAAGCATTACTTGATTGCTAAGTAAAGCTTCTTTAGTGGTAGTTATTATTAAGTACAATTAGTTCGAATAAAACCCTGTCAAAACAATTAATTAAGAGACTGCCGCTCCCACAGTCAAACTGTTGTAACAGTTTTGTGGGACGATATTGTATTTTTTTAATTAAAAATGTGTCAAGTAATTCAATAAATAATAATAAATGAATAAGTATGAGCTGCGGGTGTCGTAAGAGTCGACTAAGGGATTGAAGTGTCACTTACCGTTATTTAATAAAAGATTGTTGATGGGCAGCAGCGTCATCATAGTGGACACATTACTGCGATCGCCAATCCGCTTGCCCAACGTGGCGATTATGGGCATTTAAATAATGCGTCTATACGCATAGTTACTAGGAGAGGCCTACGTCCAGCAGTGGACAATCATAGGCTGATGATGATGATGATGATGATGATGATGAATAAGTATGATCAATAAATGTTTAGTTCAAAAAATGTTGGTTTGGATGGATGTCGATAGAATAGTCGATATTTAATCAAGCACTAGTGAAAAGTGCATTTTTGCTCCCGCCGTCCGGGCTTTGCTTATGGTATGGCAACTCAACTTTGACCTTATTCGTATAAACATTACAAGTAATATTAACATCAAAACTGAACTGTGACCTCGTTAACATTCAGCAAATTTTATCAAAACATGTCACAGTTTCCAAACTGTCTACCCTTCAGCCCCTAAAATTTAAATTTCGAAACTTTTCAGCGAAAAGGAAATAATTACGAGTATGCTAACATTGAGTTGTAGATATTTAACGTTCATTTCGAAGCTCAACTCCAAAATCTTATAATACCTAATAATAACAACTACAATACATATACAGGGTGTAAGTCTAATACGGGCGAAGCTCTTAACGGGTGTTAGTTTACGACATAATAAGTACATTCAAATAACTTTTACTTAAAATTAGAGCAACAAATTTTTCCATACAAAATAATTCGGCGCGCAATGTAGAGCAACATACGCGAGTTAAATACTCGTTGACAGCTAATTTCAAAAGCAGATGACATAACTGCCATGTCAACAATAACAAATGTTCGTACCTACATTGCTGCTCCGATAGTATTAAAAAAAATCTGTGGGGTCATAATTAAGAGTAACTTTAAAAGAACCTTGTAATCTATGATTACACTAATGAATCCCATGCCTGGTTTAATTGATCGCCCGTATTAGACTTACACACTGTATATTTATACGTTTTTTGTAAGGTTTATTGCCACTTTCCTGTGTGTGCCTCAACGTTTAGGAATTTATTTACGATTTTGTCCCCTTGTTACCTCCATACAAATACCTACCTCCATAAAGAAATATTATGGAAATAAAATAAGGAAAACATTCTATGATATTTTTTTATCCAATTGGGATCAACATAGCTCGCAATTTTGATTGGGAATAACCTAAATTGATGTATGTGTAACATACTTATGATATTTATTATGCAAGTTTAAATTTGTATATGGAAATATTCGATACAAATTTACATTTTTATTTACAGATTTTGAGTCATTAGTTATAATAATGACACTGTTCTTACTTATAAGTGATGTAAATGAATGCCACATT
>JALPQI010017007.1:0-12813 GCA_025490895.1 Thaumatotibia leucotreta
AGCGATAATTTGATTTAGAATATTGTTAAATGCTTCTATTCCCATGATACCTACAGTAGTGTCTTTTAAGAATGCTTGAAGAAAATGAAAAAGTTATTTACGCCACTTCGGCTTGTACAACATATGTCCCAATGCCACATGCGCCGACTCCTCGCTCAAGTCTCACGTAGCCCTTCTCGCCCCATTGAGCTCCCCATGAGTTCTTAATTTTCCAGAACTTTTTGCCGTTATCTAGAATAAAAAAATGGACAGTTTTTACTCGTCCTAAATTGAGTGTCCTACTTATCCTCTTACCCTAGAAGGACCTTAAATGAAATCAGTCTGAGGAAATATGAAGCATGCAAACAAGAAAAGATAAAACTTTCGTTTCCATTCCGAAAAAAAAATTCTCACTGGGGGGTTGATACAACGATGCCGATGGCGGTATTTTTTAACTGAAATAGTATATTAAGACACAAGTGTGAAAAACATGAAATTCGAAACGAGTGACGATGTTTTAAAACACGACCGACAGGGATTGTTTTAAATCGACACGAGTTACGAATTTCGTTTTTGCACGTGTCTTGTACGACGTTTTTTAGTGCAGATGGCCCTCCGATGTTTTGGACCTGACGTAAAATGACACACTTCTCGCACTAGAGCCTAAAAAGGCACCATTTCTTCTAAAAATCAATTAACTGTGTTTAAATTCTTTGTTAATATTTTTAATTATTGGTTCGTTGGTTTTTACATGGATAAACGAACATGACCAAAATTAAACGGGTTCTGCTTTACCGTTTTGGCTACATACTATTTAGACCTAAATAGGTACTAATGTAAACTTTAAATGACAAACCTTCTCCATATCCCACTAAAACCAGGGCATGGTCCAAAGAATTTGAATCGCAATCGGCGGGTGAAAGTACGCCGCCCTGGTACGGAGGCAAGTCTGTTGCGTCGATAGCTGAAGTAAAAGAAATAAAATATAAAGTGTCATAATTTTTTTTTTTTTTTTTTTATATATTTATTTTCAAAACTACAATTTATATACATAGATTAAATCTAACTAATCTACTTAACCTAACCTATATCTAAGATTGGTCCTTGTGGCATTGTACCGAGGATGCTGGCGGCATTTCCTCGCTGTATCGCAATACTGATGCGTTGTGCGAGGAAGTCGCCAGCTCTTCGGTCTTTAGTTACATCAACCAGACGTTTCGCGATCTCAGCAAACAATTTGCGTGCGCTGGGGCCCCAAGAACCTAAAGTTTCTACGCCAAACGGTATAAAATCGTACTCTTTGCCGAGGCCCTTATATTTATTACGTTTTAAAAATTCGGCATTTTCAGCCGCAGCGGCTGCCTTAAACGTAGTTCGTTGAAGATGGGACGGTGCCAGGGTATCTACGCAAGTAGCATCCCATACCAACATCCGTCCCAAGCTCCAAGGAACCAAAGACACACCATCAGGTCTCTTACCATCATCCCTAATAATACCAGTAGGCTCAAGAAGAGCAGGTACGTTGATCGTGGCAAGAGACCTGCGGATTATGTCGTTAAGCGTCGCATGTCTGGAAATACGGCCTGCGCTTTTTTGACAACTTAGTCCGTGGTGTCCCAGTCGGTCCACGTCTGTGCCACAACAGCATAAGTGAGGGGTACATACCGCGGCCCCCGAGTCTCAGGCCGGTTGCGAGCCTAAGAGAGGCCGGATCCAGGAAAGTACCAGTACTAGCCGAAGGATGGGCATGCAGCCAGTAACCAGCTTCCCGGGTTCCGACCGCCAAAAGTCTCGCACGATCCGGACCTGCAGAGCTGTTTAGAAGAGAATTGTATGTTAGATCACAATACACATTGTCCCAGCTCCTTTGCGATTTTAGGTTGTCAGGAAAATTTTTAGAAGGGCAAGCAATTTTGAATGCATTTTTGGCGTCTTCCAAACCCGCAGTCTCACAGTTAATAGGCAGAGCCCTTAGGATCTTTCCTGTGAGATCAGACGTGCTGTGGACGGATGCCAAAAATGCAGGAGAAGCCACACATGAAATTTTTCGTATCCCTAAACCCCCATACCGAATAGGGAGGGATGCTTGGGACCAGGAACGCTCCGTTAGCTGAATATTTAGAATTTTTTCTATGGTAATTTTGATTAAGTCGTCTAAAGGTGTTAATAAATTAATATTTTTCCAGAACGGACAGCAACGGAGCACGTATGTCAATTTAGGGACAAAAAGATAAAACTTAAGAATCGCAAGAGCATAATGAGGGCTAATTTCGAGTAGACGATTTGCGTGATTTTGGAATTTAGAAATCGAGTTAGAAATATAATCGGGAAAGGATTCTTCAAAAATAGGAGAACCCAGGAGGCAAAGTGAATATTTGTCTACTATTTTTATACCAGGAGTCAGACAATCAAATTTGGATTTTAAAACAGTCAAACTATAGGAAGTCTTTTGAATAGAGTTCGCATTTACTATAATTTAGTTCTAAACCAATATTTTCAAAATTAGTTTTGATAAGAGACAAATCGGACAGTACGGTATCCACGTCACCTCCTAGGGTCCCATCGTCTAGATATCAGACATTAAATTTAGATTTAATTTTTTGTATTATGTGATTTATGGCTAAACTGAAAATTGCTGGCCCAAGGGGGTCACCTTGCTGACAGCCCACCTCAGATGATAATTGGTGGGACTTGTATAGTAATTTAGATGGATCTGCATAGCAGAGATAAAGGTAGTTATAGAGTTCGGGAATTTGTTCCTTTACTTCTGCCAGCAAAGTGTCCCTATTTACCGAATTAAATAAGTGTCATAATTGTACAATGAATGCAATTAATTTAGAGGTACCAATTTTTTTATTTAAATTCATTTTTTTTTATATTATATTTTTCATTTATTCAAAGCAATTATGCTACCACAGATATACACATAAAGCAAGAAACCCTTAGGGTGTAGCAGATTTACACAATTATCGCTAACGTCAAGCTAAAGGTCATAGAACATAAAACTATGTACAACATAATTACATGTAATCACGGTAGCACGCTAAATAGGTACCCTCTCGGGCAAACAATACAGGTCAGGTTTATTGAATAATCTTGTTAACACGCAATATTTACAGGTTAAATGGAATTCATTTTGATAATACGAGTAATAGTAGTGGAAATGCCCTGATTTCGTCATCGAGTACAAAAAACATACATATATGCATAATTGGAAATATCCTTATATTTTTACCCCCAAATTCCATAATTTTCTTGAAAGAACAGGGTATTTTAAGTTATCTATTTGAATACATATCATTTTAAAGCGTGGTATTATTTTACAAACAAAATAATAAAACCTGATACGCTGTGACCATAATAATATATTATGAACATCTAAAGCGCGTTCAATAACTACCCCATCTAACAATTGTGCAATTGAGCTCAGGTGGGCAGGCCATAGCGCTTTTCTTAACACCGAGCTTTTATGTCAGCGCAACATCTTTGGCAAACGCAAATAGCAAATATTAATATATAATAGCCAATCAAAACTTTGATGGACCAAACTCAACTGTTTTCAAATAGGGATTGAAGTTTTTATAAATAAGACAATACTTAATAGAGAATTATAGAGTCGATGATGGTGAGCAAGATCCCCATTTCCGAAAATTACGCTAATAGTTTACCAATTTGTAAAAATATCAAAGTCGCGATTTCCATGTATTATACCTATATATCTTACTAATTTCTACTAATCGACCGCAATGATCTTGGTAGATGAACCGTAGGGATGAGGTGGGGCTCATACATACCAATTGACAAAGGTCCATAGGTATGTAACATGTTCTTCAAATCGTCCTCGTTTCTGATCTTATTGTCTACTCTGTTGCCACTCGTCACGGTAACAATTCCTTTGCTTTGATCATCATGACAAGGTTTTTGCAGTGGCTGGTATGGATAATCCGTTTCAATTTCTAATTTCTTTTGTTCTTCAGCCAACTCTCTGCAACAAACGTGTTTAATAATGGGAATGTAGTAGCATAGTATAAAACTAGGAAATTAACATAAGAGAATATAATTCCAATAAAAAAAAAACAAACTCGTAGTTTCTACAGGATCTTGGGCCGGGTCTACAGGATACGTATTGGAATGCTTAAAATAAAAAACCAAACTTTAAATAAATACCTAAGGAAGTAACACCTACCAATGAATAACCTAAGTTTCAAATAACATTGGATTAGATATCTAAAGTTTAAAATACTAAAAGCCTAAAAAGCTATATCATCTAAATTTGATATACCAACATTTAAAATACCCTATGGTCAAAATACTGTTGTCCAAAGAATTTTAGTAAGCGATTTAGACCTGGAAACCGGTTTTCTGATCTAAGGGATAAAAAGTACCTAGTTAGAGTAGGGGAGGTACACATTTTTTATTTTTTGAGGGCTCTGTCCCCCGAGTCCCCCATCCCCCGTTTTTTGGGTTTGCAAGGATGAGGATACGTTAACAATTAATTAAAAGTAAGTATTTTGTAGCCATCCGGTAAACTTACGTTTTCAATACGCTCTAGCCTCGAAACCTAACCAATCCAAGTAATGAATCACAGTAAAACGCGCCCTAGGTCACGCGACACCATTAACTTATTATCCAGCCGAACCGACACATTCTAGTGAATGTGCATCAGATAGTGGACTATCTTTGAGGTTTCGAACGAAATCAAGGGCGTGTCACTCCGCGATTCCGTCGCTCGGCTACAAGTTTCATGCAGAGCTCCCCGTCTCCGTGGTCTATTCAATGGTTAGCGCGCGCTGTCTCGAAACGCACATTTAAATTTACAACGCTGGCTCACGTATCGCGAAATATATCGCTTGCAAAATATTAGGATTATTTTATACATGTGCATCTTAAATGAAAATGCCGAAAATATACTGCATAGCAGCAGGTTGCAATAATAATAATGTAAATTTTCATGACGCGTTTTTCGCACAGCCCATGCGTCAAAGAGATGATACTAAACAGTAAGGAACATACTTATTACCTACCTTCGTAGTAAATTAAAATCTCAGAAACTCAAGTCAATTACAGACAAAACGGTTAATATTCGGACAATCTTGTCAGTAAAAAAGCGGCACATTTAAATAATGTAAAAAACTTCGTTCTCTCATACTATTACTGAATTTTGCGCCTTTTGTGCTAACATATTGTTTGGTTGTCCGAATTTATTTCCATAATAATATGTATTTGAATACATACAAGAGAAAATGCTGTGTTACGTCTGCCTTACGATTGTGATTAAACTATTACTTATTTATGCTGCTTTTGTAATGAATGCGTAGGTAGGTAACTAACGTAATTCTTTCTTTTTAAATGCATTAAGCATATATATTAATTTCTGCACACCTCACATACTGTCTGCAGTTATTTTTAGAATATTCATGTTATTATCAGGATTATTTGGATCAATTCACATAAAGTTAGCAAAGTCGTGTTGCTATCTCACTCACACCTCAAACATTGCCGCCCGAGCACGCGCGGCCGAAGCACAAAAAAACTGGCCAAGTGCGAGTCGGACTCGCGCGCGAAGGGTTCCGTACCATTATCAATTTATTATTAAAAATATACAGTTAAATCAACCTACCTCAAAAACTAAAAGAAATAATTAAATCAAACCAAAAATCGTTGATAAGGTTTATTAATGTGCATAACATATATTTTTTTTTGAATTTTATATCGCGTAGTTTAAAAAATAGAGGGGGGGGGGACACATTTTTCAGACTTTGAAAGCTGATATCTCGAAAACGATTTGCTTAAATTTAAATAAGATTTATAAACCTTCATATCATTTTCAAAGACCTTTCTATTAATACCCCACACGCTTATATACAACTAAAAAAAAAATTCTATCCCTCTGTACAAACTCCGTACTCTTGGGTCTCGAAAAGGAAGCATTAAATCAAATACCGAGTTTAATTATAAACTGACGTACCTATATTAAATTATAATGCTGAACTCTCCACACAAATCTCAATGAAGCAGTGGACGTCTTCTCAATTCCCCCTCAGGGGATTGGGGATGCTGTTCGGGGCGTTAGCCCCCTGCAGCGGTGTCAGTCGCCAGCCATTGATATGGCTGGGTCATTGGGGTGGGGGGCCTCGGGTGAGGCTCCGACGGTCTTGTCCGGTGTTCTTCTCACACCGGCGAGATCGAGCCGGCGGGGTGGGACCCCGTTGGGGGAGGCCCGGCCGGCGATCGTCAACCGGTGTCAGGGTGGCGTCGAGTCCGAGTGATCAGTCCGGTGGGGCGGGGGCTGCGGGCGCGAGCTCGCGCGGCAGCCCCCTGTGGTCGGGCGGGCGCGCGTGGTACGGCGCTATGCCGCGGAGGTGGCTCCAGCGCGATTGGTCCGCGCGCGCGAACATCCGCCCCGCCAGGCGAGCTATGAAGTCCCGGAGCGGTTCCGCTCTCAGGTCCCGGGCTATCACGTCGTTCCTCACGTAGCGAGGGGCGTCGACGATGGTGCGTAGAGCGAGCGACTGCTGGGCGTCCAGTCGCTTCCTGTTGCACTCTCCCACCAGCGCGTACCACGCGGGGGCTGCATAAGTTAGGCGTGACCGGACGTAGGTCTTGTACACGCCTAGCTTTACGCGGAGCGATAGCCGGGACCTCAGAACCGGGACGAGTAGGGTGCGAGCGGCACGTGTCTGAGCGATCACGTTCTTGACGTGAGGGGCCATGGTGAGGCGGCGGTCTATGGTCACCCCCAGGTATTTCACCATCGGGGACCACTCGACGGCCTGCCCCAGGAGTGTGAGACGCGGCGGCATCAGCACCTTGCGGGATATAGCGATCGCCTGGGTCTTCTGGACGTTGACTGACAGCCTCCACTTCTTCAGCCACGAGGGGAGGGCCTCTAGGGCGCACTGGGCCTTGTGCGCTGCGTGTGACAACCGGATGGACGTCGTGATGTAGGCAGCGTCGTCGGCGTATAGCGCGAGCATTACGCCCTCGCTGGCCGGGATGTCATCGGTGTAACGCCCATAGCACACGGGCGAGAGGCAGCTCCCCTGGGGCACTCCGGCGAGGATGGCGCGGTCGGTGGACACGGCGTTCTCCACGGCCACGTGGAAGCGACGGTGTTCCAGGAAGGTGGCCACAACCTTGACTACTCGACGTGGAGTAGTAGATGTGGACAGCTTGTAGAGGAGGCCGGAGTGCCATACGCGATCGAACGCCTTCTCCATGTCCAGGAGAACAGCGACCGTGTGCTCCCGCTTGTTGAAGGCTGCCGCAGCGTGGTGCAGCACGCGGGCAAGCTGGAGCGTCGTCGAGTGTTCCGGACGGAAGCCGAATTGTTCGTCGCGTGGCTGAATGTGGGGCGTCAGGTGAGGCAGAAGCAGCTTCTCGAAGACCTTCGAGATGGTAGGCAGCAGCGTGATGGGTCTATAGCTCTCGGGACGAAGAATATTCTTCCCGGGCTTTGGGATCATAATGACGCGACCCCCGCTTCCAGGGGCGCGGGAAGTGGCCGGTCCGCAGGACTCCGGTGAAGAGTCGCGCCAGCGTCGCGATGGCTCGCGGGGGTAGGCGGCGCAGCGCCTCGTTCGGTATGCGGTCGGGGCCAGGCGCCTTCTTCAGCGGGGTGCGTCTGATCATCCTCTGGACTTGGCCCGGCGTGAGGATGATGGGATCTTCGTCTGGAGCTATGGGCGCGGCGAAGTAGTTCACCAGGTGCTGCTCTACAGCTGCTTCGTGCTCGGGGTCGTCGGACGGATTCGGCCTGAACTGCGTCTCCAGGTGGTCAGCGAAAATCTCCGCTCGATCTTCTGCTCGGTAACGTGGGGTACCGTCACTAGCGAGAAGAGGGCGGATAGGAGCTGGTTTCCCTGATATCCTGCGGCACAGACGATGGATGTCTCTCCAGTCCTCACCAGCTGACTCGACGTACTCGAGCCAAGAGTCCTCGGAGTAAGCCGCGAGGCTTTTCGAGATCTTCTCGGCGAGTGAGTTCAGCTGGGACTTCATGGTGGGGCATCTTGTGCGCTGGAATAGACGACGCAGTTTCCTCTTCCTCTCGATGAGGGACAGGATTGATGCGGGGATGCTCTGCTTGCGTTGCGCCTGACTAGTGCCGGGCTCGACGGAGGAGTCGGTCAGGGCGGCGGTTGTACATGAAGCGAACTCCTCAGCGAGTCGGTCAACTTCCTCCGCTGTGGTCACGGGGAAGGACGGAGTGTGTTCGCTCATGTAGGTCGCAAAACGATCCCAATCCTGTCGTCGGCGAGGTGATGGTAGCACCGTCCGAGTCGGTGTCATGTCCAGTGTTGCCAAGACGGGCTGGTGGTCAGAAAGGAGATGGTCATCCAGGACGTCCTGCGCAGGCCAGGAGGTCAGGCCGCGTACTACCATAAGGTCGATGACGTCCGGTAAGTGGGCTGCCGTGTGCGGAAAGTGCGTGGGGACCTCCGGTCCTAGCACCTCGTATCCTTGGGCTTCTGCGTCGGCGAGGAGTCGCTGCCCATTAGGGCAAGTCTTCATGGAGTTCCATGCAGTGTGTTTGCAGTTGAAGTCACCGGCTACAATCGTGGGCAGTATATGGTCTAGTGGCTAGACTGGCTAGGATACCTGGCTCTCTCAATGAACAAAAAAAACAATCTTATTCGGTAAATCTACTGTGAACCGTGTTACTCAGTTCACCATTAGAACAGCGCCATCTCTCGGGGCATTGGGCAAACAAGTTTGTATGAATTAAGTGCGCAAGTTGTACATACCGCCCACCAAGGACAACAAGTCCTTCATCATGACCGCCCACCATGAAGTGGCTAGGCATCAAGTTACAAAAATTAGCCTTACAGTCCAACTGGAAATTTGGGGTGATCTCGGGTTCGATGATAACCTATTCTTATAAATACAATGCCCCTATAATGACTAATAAAATTTTAAAACAAAAACAAATCTTACAATTGCACTTCTTACTTAAGTGACTATTACATTTATAAACTAATTTACCACTGGCAAAATACAAAGTTTAGAAGTTGGTCGTTTTATCAGCGTATTTTTACATTTAAGGGTAACCACTCTAGTCAATTGATCTGTGCCAGGGTGTTTTTGCATAATTCTGCCGAAAAGCCACTTAGAAGGAGGTAAGTCGTCCTCCTTCACCAAAACGACGTCTCCAACGTTAGGCTCGGGGACTTGATGCGCCCACTTGTGGCGTTGCAAATAATGAGTCAGGTATTCGTTTGACCAACGACGCCAAAAGTTTTGAAGCATGCGCTGGGTCAGCTGCCATCGTTTCAGGGTGCTGATGTTAGAACGTTCATAGTTCATCTCAGGAACCGTGACCAGAGGCTCTCCTATTAGAAAATGACCCGGAGTCAACGGGTTGGGCTCATCAGGGTCATTGGGTACAATTGAAAGAGGCCGTGAATTTAAACAGCCCTCTATTTGACTAAGCAGGGTTGACATCTCCTCGTAGGTGAGTGTTGAGTCTCCAATAACCCTCTTGATGTGGTATTTGGTGGATTTTATTCCGGCTTCCCACAATCCACCAAAGTTTGGGCTTCTAGGAGGGATAAAGTGCCATGCGGTACCATTTGACGCCAGGTTTTCAGCTACTTCCTGGATCATGGTAGATTTCTCTGCGTTGAAAAGATCTTTCAGTTCCTTCGCCGCTCCGACAAAGTTGGTACCATTGTCGCTGTAAATCTCCAAGCAGCGGCCGCGTCTAGATACGAACCGCTTGAAAGCTTCAAGGAAACCACGGGAAGTTAGCTCGCTTACTACCTCCAGGTGTATGGCCTTCGTGACCATACAGATAAATAAGCACACGTATCCTTTATACGCGTGATGTCCTCTGCCTTTTGAAGTCCTCAAATTGATAGGTCCTGCATAATCAACTCCACTACGTATGAAGGCTCTGTCAGGAGTGACTCTAGCCGACGGTAAGGCTCCCATCAGTTGATTCTGTGTCTTTGCCTTGTAACGGAGGCACCGTACACATTTATGGATGTGATCTTTCACCAAATCCTTAGCTCGTACAATCCAGTATGCGGACCTCAAATAGTTTAACATCGCTCGTTGCTCGCCATGGAGGGTGCGTTCATGAGCATCTTCCACAATCAGTCTGGTCAGATGTGAGTTATAAGGTAATATCACAGGATGTTTTGCTGTGTCGTCTTCTGACGAGTTGTCCAACCGACCACCAACATGCAAAACACCATTCTCAAGAAACGGCTTTAAGGAACGAATCTTCGATGTTTTTGAACTAATGAAACCTTGCTTGCTGATCTCCTCGATTTCTGTTTTAAACTGTGCGTTCTGACACATTTTAATACAGGTTCCTAAGGCCTCATCTAATTCCCATTTTTGTAGATAGTGCGTACGTTTCTGCGCTTCACGTTTACTTAGAAACCGTCTGCAGTAAGCAACAACACGTATTAATTTATTGAGGGATGAGAACCGATTCCAAAACGGTTCGTCTACAACTGCAACATGAACTCTTGCCGTTTGCTCGAGGTTAGTTTCATTGTTTTTTGGCTTGGCGTAATTAATGATCTGATCTCGCAGGAGTTTAGGGCCAAACTTCCACAGATCGTGGTCTTTCAATTCTGATGGCTGAATCCCACGTGAGGCACAATCTGCCGGATTGTCCTTGGTCGGCACGTGAGACCATTGGGCGGAGTCCATGGTGGTCAAAATCTCTGACACCCTATTGGCTACAAACGTCTTCCAGCTGCTTGGGTGCTTGTTAAGCCAAGCGAGAACAACTGTCGAGTCGGTCCACGCTCTTACATTCTGTTTGGGTATCTTCATGATCTCCGCAACTTCGGCCAGCAGTTTTGCGGCAAGCACGGCTCCACAAAGCTCCAACCTGGGTATACTGACCTGCTTGACCGGGGATACCCTCGTCTTGGCTGTTATTAACGAGACATGAATGTTCCCAGCAGAGTCCGTTACTCGGAGGTAAACTACGGCGGCGTACGCGGCGTTTGATGCGTCGCAAAAACCGTGCAGCTCGTGTAGTGCATCATCTGAGTTCATGCGTAACCATCTTTTAATCCTGAAGTCTTTAAGGTGAGTCAGCTGTTCCCGGTAAGTTAACCAGTCCTGTAGTATATCAGTGGGTGGTTCCTCATCCCATCCGATTCCTGCTAACCACAGCCTTTGAATAAACATCTTTGCTTTAATGACGCACGGTGCTAACCACCCTAAGGGGTCAAACAGCCGTGCGACATCCGAAATAATTTTCCTTTTAGTTGCAGGTGGCGATAGCGGCGGCAGCTTCACCGAGTACTGGAATTCGTCATCGTCCCTGTTCCAGGTAAGTCCTAGTATTTTGGTTATATTGTCCGTTTTTATTTCTAGGTGGCCTTTTTCTTCTTCGTGTTCTAGGTTTTCTCTTCTATCTATTTGTTCTGACAACTGTGCCCTATTGCTAGCCCATTTCTGCAGCACGAACCCTCCTTCTTTAAGTAAAGCTTTCATCTCATGGTATAGTTTCAGCCCTTCCTCTTCCGTCTGACAACCGGTCATTAAGTCGTCCATGTAGAACTCTCGATGGACACGTGCTGCAGTCATCGGGTACTGCTCTTTGTGGTCACATGCCACTTGGTTGAGGGCCTTCACTGCTAAGTATGGTGCTGATGCAGTGTCGAAAGTCACGGTAAGCAATTTGTAGTCTTTAACCTCATCTTCGGAGTTTTCGCGCCATACTATCCGCTGAAAATCTGTATCCTCCTCAGCCACCTTTACCATTCGGTACATTTTAACGATGTCCGCCACAAGGCAAACAGGATACTGTCTCCAACTCATAATAAGATGGCGCAGTTCTGGTTGCAAGGTAGGTCCTGTCATGAGCCGATCGTTAAGTGAGATCCCATCGTCGTACTTACAGGAGGCGTCAAAGACTACCCGCACCTTTGTGGTGGCCTTATCCTCGCGGATGACAGCATGGTGTGGTAAGTATATGGCTTCCTTCCTTTTATGGTCAGGCTGCGTCACTTGGATCATATGACCCAGTTGTTCGTACTCCTTGATCACTTCTGAGTAACGAGTCTTCAGCGTTGGGTCTTTAGCGAACTTTCTCTCTAATGTATGTAATCTTTTGACAGCTATATCTCTTGAATTTCCTTTACAGGTTGGATTACTGTCCTGGAACGGCAACTTAACTACGTACCTGCCCTCTGCGTCTCTCACAGTTGTGGATGCGAAGAGATCCTCGCACTTTTGCTCTTCCGCGGTTAACAGCTTGGTGTGACCTGACGGCTCCGCTTCCATTTCCCAGAACTGTTTCAAGGCGTCATCTTCGTTCACTCGAACATGAAAAATGCTGGCATTCTCGTTTGATCTTGCTGAGCCTACTGAACCCGACAGAATCCACCCTAGTCTAGTGCACTGTGCTAACGGTGTTCCGCTGGGACCGGTCAGCACTCCGTCTTTTATGATCTTACAATAAACATCACCACCCAGCAATATATCTATTTTGTTGGGGGTGTCATAGGTTGGATCTGCGAGTTTGATCTGCTGCAACTCAAACCAATCTGGAACTACTACTTTTTGGCCTGGAAGATCTGGAGTGACCTTTTTCCAAACGCCAGCCTTCACTGTAAGGCTGAACGTAGGATTAGTTAGTGATTGAATTTCTATTTGAACTTCATGCTTAGGCGTTACTGGTAGCGCACACCCGCCTAAGCCTGTAAGTGAACTATTGATGGGCACTTTCGTTAACCCTAGGGTTTGTACTACTGCTTCAGTAACAAATGAACGCTGTGACCCTTGATCTATGAACGCTCGGATAACGTGATAGTCGCCTGTTTTGGACTGTGCTTTGATAAGCGCTGTGGGCAATAAAACCTC
>JALPQI010017008.1:0-24212 GCA_025490895.1 Thaumatotibia leucotreta
TTAAACATTTGGTTCCCAGTTATAACAATAACTAGTTTATTCGTAATTTAATACGGTAACTACACTAAGAATCATTTAGGAGGGTTCGCATTTATAACTATGTACTTAAAAAATCAAAGCAAGAGGGTGCTCCAAATGACTGTTTTATGAATTCATAAAAACTCCTAAAATTTAGCATTACAAAGTACCTTAATACAGATTTTAGTATTTTTACCTACAAATCAATCATTGTCATATTTTAATCGAAATGGATTCGATCGTAACTATAGTTGAAGACTGGAATTCATTCCCCGATTATCCTAAAGATTAAACACGACATTCGTTTTCAAACATTGATTGTGTTGATTATTTACATCATTCTAGAAAATTTTCTTGGTTTTATTTTTGTAATCAGGAACCGTGGACACTCAGACGTATATTTTTTATTGTCATATCCAAAAATATGTTAACGATTATGATACTTTTGTGTATCGAACATACTTTGACTTTCGCGTATCTACATCTACACATAAAACATTGTCTTAGGTTTAGTACCTGTAAGGAGAGTTGTAAGTGTAGATATAAGTAAAATAAAATAAAAAACCAATCTCAAAATGCGACGTTAATTTACAAAGGTATTAAAAACTACATTCGATATAAAACGTTTTATACCCCCTGGAATGTCACTTTAACATTGACTTTGTAAAGTCATGTCATTGTCATAGATTGTTTACATTTTTGATCTCGAATTCCATTTCAGAGCTTACAATCATCATTCACAATTATAATTCATATAATATATCATAAAAGTACAAATCAAAATATTTAGTTACTAAATAATTTGATTTGTATTTCGCAATATGTTCAATAGATGGCAGCACCAGTTCTCTCTATCTATTCTAGAAAACTGTAAAGTATTCTAAATAGGAGGTGCAGGCATGTATTGCTTACCCTCAGAGAATGGTCAAAGGCGCCTAGCCTTGTAAGGGATTGCATATACCCGAGAAATTTGACCGGTGGTTGCTAAGACCGAGTGGCCGAGGGGTACAGGCATCAGCCGCGAAAGCTGAGTACGTGGGTTCGATCCCCACCTCGGACATGGGTGATCTTGGTCGTTTTTATTTGGTATATGACATCTAATATTTATAATTTATATAGTATTAAGTAGTGTGACTACTGGAGAAAAATTAAAAGTACAAATCAAAATATTTAGTTACTAAATAATTTGATTTGTATTTCGCAATATGTTCAACAATAAAAGAGTTTCGATATTTTCACAAATTATCTGCTTCTAACCTTCAAAATACACATTGCATTATTTGCATTGCAAATTTTAACAAAAATGACTGTTTGTATTTGTAAACAAATAAACCGGACATATTGTTACGCCTCTCACTTGAAGTAAAAATCATACTAAAGGAGACCTTTTTAATTTGGCCACGACTTTGCGCGACCAGTAGACCTACCGCGAACGATTGACGTCTTGCTTCTCTGTCGCACTTACGGTCGAATGTACAAGTGCGAGAGCGAGGCAGAACTTCATTCGGTAGGCCCTCAACGATGGCGACTCCATAAGTTGAGATACCAATATCGGCTCTCTCTCGCACGTATGGCATAGGCGCCGCTTATTTTCGTTCTTGTGTGCGTCATTTTCTATCTATGTCTGAACTGGACAAAAATATGTATATAGTTCACGGACATGTTTACACAAACGCACGGTGTGAGTATGTGTGTTTTTGCAGGCTGTAATAGCAGTTGCCTTATATCCCAGATGGCGCTCTCCGCGTTCTGGCGCAGCCGCGCGCGAATTCCGCCTATTGCGATCGTTTGCGAGCCGAGTAGCGCGCAAATTTAAATCGCTGCGAGCTCCGTTAATACTAAACGGATAAGTGGATTTCTTTCAGAAAACATTACACATTATTATAATGGAGACGAATAAGTGTATGTATATTCTATTCTGCTAGGGTAGGCAGTGCCTATTTGCCTATATGGAATGCACGCCACTGCTTTCTATCTAGATGCGTTTGATGAACTACCGATCACAGCTACTCATCGCAGAAAATCGGAGAATGTGTGGTGGATATCAAATGCATCTACATTGCTTTGATGGAAAAGCATCCAGGCCTACTAACGCGAAAATCGAAATTCGTAAATTTCGAGGATTTGTCTCTCTCACTCTAATGACGTCTTCGTTTGAGTGACAGAGAAAAATCTTCGAAATTTACGAATTTCGATTTTCGCGGTAGTAGGCCTGTAGTTCCTTTCTCTACCACTATTCTCAACTCACAGACGAAGAAGGGCGTGACACATACGACGCCGCAGACGAGGAAGGCGACGAAGATGCTCCACTTGCGACCGAAGCGCTCCAGCACCATCACCAGGAACAGCGACGCCACGATTTCCATCGCCATGTTTAAGGCGAAGTTCGCGTGCTGGAAATATATATAATCACTGTAGAGTCTCCCGTCAATTCAAGCCGTTCACAATGCGGTTAAAGGCAATTTTGGCTGTCGCGAAGTTAAAAAAAAGTTTGCTAGCTGATACCTCGCCGCTATCAGAACGACAACAACGTATAAGGTGCAATCTGCGATTTTTTTTTCATAGCAGATTCAACCCTACAAACAACGTACAGTCGACGTCAAAGATATTGTTACGGTTTTGGTGCCAAAAATATATTTACACGACTTTATTGGCTTGATATTAAGGTCGTGTAAATATATTTTTGGCACCTATACCGTAATGATATCTTTGACGTCGACTGTACAAAGTGCTATTTACGATGAGAAAACAACCGCAGATTGCACCTTATACGTTGTTGTCGTCTCATATTTGGTACGTATCGTACACTCCTGAACCAATCTTATTAAAAGTTTCAGATAGGGATAAACAGAAAAAAAAACTAAAGCAACCAAAGGTTCTTTAGTTTAGAACTTAGGGACTCAAAACTCGAACAGTTTAGACAGATCGCCTGAAGCCGTCTGACTGGTAACGTCTGGATCTTACCAAAACGTTAATCAGATATGGTTTGGTTGTTTCTTTATGTGTGCATGTTTTTGTTAGTTTTAATGGAAAATATGTACGGATATTGAAAAATAAATAAATCTAAATCTGAATCATCATCATTATCATCATCATCAGCCTATGATAGTCCACTGCTGGACGTAGGCCTCTCCTATCAACTATGCGTATAGTCGCGTTAGGAGGTAAATGCCCATAATCGCCACGCTGGGCAAGCGGATTGGCGATCGCAGTAATGTGCCCACTATGATGACGCTGCTGCGCATCATCAATCCTGTAGTATGGTCAGCGCCACTTCAATCCCTTAATCGATTCTTACGACACCCGCAGGAGGAGTTGGGGTGGTGACAAATGTATTCTTACTGCCGTCACCACACGGTAAATCTGAATCATAATTTTCATGAAGTCAAATTATGGACTACCCACACAAGCCACGGAAGGCCACCCGCCGCATCTGTGGGCTTGATCCTGGGAGGAAATTTCTTCTGCTATCCCTTACTTTACCCACCCCTCTTACCTTGTCTCCAGCCAGGGAGACGGAGTTGATGGTGAGCCCGTAGTAGACGAAAGCCGTGGCGATCCAGCACCAGCAGCAAACGCCGAAGCGCGCCAGTAGCACGCGCGACCGCAGCAGTGCTAGCCACGGGTTGCCTTCTCGCTTCTTCTCTTCTGACTGCTCTTTGACTAGCTCGCTCATTGTGTTCTCGTCTAACGTCACCTGAAAGGAAATGTGCATCTTTAATTGTTAGGTTTTTGATGTAACTAGGGCTAGGTTTTGTAAGCCCTCACTTGATTAGTGATAGTTCTAGTTATAGTTCTAGTGGTAGTGATAGTTCTTCTGAATTAAACTTTCACGGTTATTAGTTTATTTACACCATGTTTTAACGACTAACGAGAGTTTATCGCGTCCTTGTGTGGAACGTGATGCCAAAAACGTCAGGACAATATTTTAATGAAATAATGAAATGAAATAAAATTTATTTATGAGAAGCACGATGGACATATACACATTTACAAATAAGCACACAACAACAGCTTGCCACAAAACGTAAGTTTACGTGATTAGGTAAGTCCTGAAGTTAAGTCTTGAAGTGTATAAATAAAAACTGAAATAAAATGAAAATTGCAGGTACAGTCACCGTCAATAGTATCTTATACCATGAAGGCCGCAAAAATATCTGACACAACCTTAATTAGAACAACATAAGAGTGTGTCACATATTTTTGAAGCCTTCGAGGCGTAAGATGTTATTGACGGTGACTGTACAATTTTGTTATCTTCATTTTGTTTCAGTTTTATCCTTCCTTTTATTCATGATTTGTCAAAATTTGTTGGAAGTTATTTTATAAAACTGACTCCATTAAATTACTAAATAGTTTTTTCTTCTGCAGTACCACCAAGCACAAACTACAAGTAAAACCTTCAGAAGAAAAGATACATCGGATCGAACATTCTAGAATCACCTTATTCCACCTCGCCGCCTTCCGTATAACCGCCTCAGCCTTATCCCGGTGTCCCCTGGCATGCAGCCAGCGAGCGCTCTCGTCGCCCAGCAGCCAGAACAGCGGCAGCAGCAGAGCTGGCGCGTGGATGGCCAGGAGAAGGTGGCGCCAGTACGTCACACGCCGCGACGCCAGCGCCAGTAACACGCCGCCGACGCCGTACGCCACGCCCGTCGCCGCCGCGAACGCCGTGCGCAGCGATGGACGGGCCAGCTCCACCACTAGAATATTTTCAATGTAGTCACATCATTGCAGCGTAATAGTCTGATATCATCATCTTCTTCATTTCAGCCATAAGGCATCCACTGCTCAGTATCCTCCCGTTCGTACGTCCACATACACCAATATAACAAATGGGAAGCGACCTACATCCAACGTCTCTTGGCAATCTTCATAAGGCAGCTTGTCCATCTTGTGGGTGGACGTCCTTTGCTCACTCTGATCACCGATAGTCTATGGAAAAGTGGCTAAGGGACTGAAGTTTTACTGCCCGTTGAAGATTGATGATGGGTATGTAGCAGCGTCATCATAGTAGACGCACTACTGCGTTCGCCAACCCGCTTTCCGCGCGTGGCGATTATGGGCATTTACCTCCTAATGCTTCCATACGTGTGGGTAATGGGAGAGGCCTTTGTCCACTCCAGTGGACTGATCCGATGGATATAGGCTGATGATGATAGATACAAAGGAAACATCAACGGGCCTTGTCGTGAGCTCATAAGCATGACGTTAGCACCGTAGCTCCACTTTATCTGATACATGTACTAAAATTGGGATAATTTTTCAACAGTAAAAATAAAGCGGTAAACGCGAGAACCTCTCCTTCTTGGCATTTCTGTTAAAACGCTACCTCATACATGCTCAATAATATAGAATCAAAATCAGACGGTTTTCTTACTTATCTTGTTAAGTACCTAATGATAATATGATTATCTTATTTATCATAATACATTGCGTGTAATGATGATGTATAATAATCGTTTAAGTCAGTAGGTAACTTTATGCAAATTAAACAATCTTAAGACCCTTATCAAGCATTTAGGTATAGGTAGAGAATGTTTTAACACCAAAGCACGGTAGTATTTACCAAATTATACTCGTATCTACACTTGGGAATCTGGGGATTGATGAAAGTAGAGCCCATTTTCTTGCGGAGTGATAGATAAAGCGTGAGGCCAACAGTTGCACCTGGGAACTGATGACTATCAAAGTGGTATTTTGTATTAGCAAGCAAATATTAATCTTCAGGTAAGTTCTTCATTTCGTAAATGAATTAAAAAACTTACCTAATGATTAATAATGGTAAAATGTTACTCAATTTATTACGATAGTTTTCTGCTTAATTAAAGGAAGTAGACGAATACCCTAGAGGTGCTGGCCTGCTGGTTGTACTATACGTGAGGTGACATGCGTGCCAAAAGGTCTTACTTAGGATTCCGAAGCGAAGCTTGAAGTGGAGGCAATTGGTGAAAGTAGCAGTATGAAACCGGGACGAGCACTGAGATAAGAGAGATAATGGAACGTTACCCACCCATGACATAAGCGGCGCTGTTGAAGCCGTAGCCCAGGGCCGCCTCCAGCCACTCCATCACCACATACATGTAGTAGTTGACGGAGAACGCCTTCACCATCCCCAGCACTCCGGCGCACGCGCCGAACAGGCAGAACGCTGTACGTCGACCGAACCTGCAAATTTACTCAAACTCA
Organism: Thaumatotibia leucotreta; assembly: GCA_025490895.1. Lineage (NCBI taxonomy): Eukaryota > Metazoa > Arthropoda > Insecta > Lepidoptera > Tortricidae > Thaumatotibia > Thaumatotibia leucotreta. The sequence goes on from JALPQI010017008.1 coordinate 6,208, forward strand.
AAACCTTTATTCATGACATTTACACTTCAAAAACCAAAAGACATACAAAAACAGTTAACATAGTGTCACGAAATGGGCCTTACTCAGCATGATGCTGGCTTTTCAGCCAGCGCTGGTCTTCCGTAGGGACCATTTGGTGACCGTCCCTTCACCAAACATTTGAATTCATCATTCTCAGCCTACGTCTACTGCTGATTATTATATGTATAGGCCTCCCCCAGATCATGCCATAAGGGATCGAAATTGCGTAGCCCGCATTCAATGGATACCAGGCATCTTGCCCAGAGGTCATCGGTCCATCTTGTGAGGGGACTTCCGACGCTGCGTCGATCGGTGCGAGGTTGCCACTTGAGAACCGGTTTGCCCCATTGGTCATCAGTTTCATCATTTTAATTAGGATTGTTGTAACAGGGCGACCTGACGAAAACTTGGTGTGGTGATGCTTGAGTGATAACGGCAGTAAGAATACATTTGTCATCACCTCAACTCTTCTCGTGGGTGTCGTAAGAGGCGACTAAGCGATTGAAGTGTCACTGACCATTTAACAATTGATTATTGATTATGGGTAGCAGCAGCATCATAGTAGACACACTACTACGATTGGTAATCCGATTGCCCAGCACCATTATGATGTGGTCCTTGAAGCAATTACTCACGAGTCGGACAGGTACCCCGTGAGCAGAAGCGCGACGGGCAGCGCAGAATTGCGCACAGAGCCCACCAGGGTCCGCATCCACTCGCGGCACGCCAGGTTGAACTAATAATAAAAAAAACATCATATTACACTTCGTATCGTACATATAATTAAGTATCCATACATTCAAAATGTCTAGTTTTAACTTCCTGCTTTAGAAAAGGATCATTCATATCTTTGGATGGGTTTGTAACTTTGTAATGATATAGTCGTATATTTTGTCTGACCACAATGATTTATTCTGATGTTTAATTACTAAATCAATCATTCCTCTTAAAATAGCCAATGAAATTCTTCCTAATAATTGCCTTCACTAGCCGGATGAAGCGTATCATATCGTATATGTATGTATTTTATGAGATTGAAAATTTTAGGAAACATAGAGGTGAGTTTTTTACACAGGAGTAAATGCTGCAGTAGCTGGAGGCATTACGAGACATTGACTGAGTTGCGTAATCTAAAAACAAGCTGATATTTGTTATGATTGCCACTGACCTCTGCAAAAGTGGTGTCATGATTGTCGTACACGAACGCCGAGCAGGCGATGGTGTCAGTGGCGTGGTAATCCTCCCGTAGGCAAGAGGGACTGGCCACGGAGGCGTTGAGGGGAAGGAACCGCCCGCACGAGTCCGTCTGCGGCTGCAGAGCTGGCGCCAGCTCCGACAGGCCGTCCGTCTCGCATTCCGGAACGAAGCAGCTGTAAAAATATATTCTCATCATCATTATTACTAGCCTCTTCAGTACATTGCTGGACATAGGCCACTCGTTCTACTTATTTTGCATATGGACGCATTAGGAAGTAATGCCCTTAATCTTAATCATCACTAGTGATGGTCGTTCTTGGTAGATTCTCAATATTACTATAGGGACAACTACCATTTAGGAAAATTCTCTATAAAGTTTTGGGAAAGTTACCGGGAACGGCACATCTACTAGTCGACAGGCTGGGCAAATGGATTGGCGATCGCAATTAGTGTGTCCAGTATGATGATGTCAGTGACACTTCAACTCCTTATTCAACGTTTACGATATTCACGGGAAGAGTTGGGGAGTTGGGTCCTCTAATACATTTATCACATAATCTGAGGCCAAAGCCCTCTTTTTGTAAAGGACGTCTTGCAACTCTTGCAAGTAATCTTTTGTATTTCAACAGCGATAAGATAAAGCAGAGGATGATCAATCTGCACCGCTGTATTTACCAATGTTTGGGAAATATGATGAATCCCTAGTCAGCTTAGTATTGATAAGATAACAATTTCAGTTACGTTTAACTACTATCTTAGCTACTATAGCAGATAATAGCACACCTGCGTTGTCTTGAAGCTATTTTAGAAAATCTTGAAAAGGTGTGTCGTCATGCTTCGTCAGGAAAAGCGTTTCGTAATTAGCGACTGACATTTTTTAGGATCGCAGATATTGAAACAGTCTACGTAGAGCAAACAGGAATAACTCAGTAATTCATAAGAATTCTGATTTACATCACTTTCAGCCCTTTCTGGTATTTCCAAGATAATAACAGGCATCAGATGACGTAGAGAAGATTATGCCGATAGTAATGATAACAATAAATATTATTGATTCACTTGAGAGAAAACTAAAATAGGATTTATTTACTATTCGATTGTTTCATTCATTACGAAACCACAGCATTCGGGTTATTTGTGAAATGAAAACCGATAAACAATATCCGAAGAACGACAATAACTTGCGGAATGTGAAACAAAATATTATATTTATGTACATAATATGAAATTTTACCTTCCAATAAAATTAATATTATGTTTTCTAAGACTTCGGAGATCTTCAGGATGTGAGAGCGTAGCGTCTCCCAATGACCGATAGATGCCGCTAGCGTCTATGAAGCCGCTCCACAGCCCGTAGCGCGCCGCTGTGACGTAGTTTCCGCTCAAACAGCTTCCTGTAACCAACCAGCTCGCACCCGGCGACTCGCCGCCATTTCATTGTTGAGGAGAATGTAAAGGTTGATAAAATATTGCCACCAGGAAGGCATTATCCAGATCTCCGAAGTCTTAGAAAACATAATATTAATTTTATTGGAAGGTAAAATTTCATATTATGTGTTTCGTTCGACTTCGGAGATCTTCAGGATGTGAGACCTGTCTATTATCTCCTGGTGGCGAGTCAGCGGGTGCAGAAATGTTAGGGCTCTACTGCCCTAAACCAACCAATGAATTTTGACGTGTAGTCAATAAAATTAAGAATACATGATGCATCGCTTTGCATTCAGAGGTTAAGAATAGGCTCAAACGAGGCTTTTCGGTTGGGTTGACATGCTATTTGCATACATCTACAGAGTAGATATCCGCAGATTATATATAGGACTTACTCATCCGCAGTTTTTACACATAAGTTTCACATAACATTTTCGGTAATTTATACGAATTGACACGTCCAGAATACCGGGTTCATATTTTGATGTTATCTAATTTAGAACGGAATTTCAGAAAGGAAATAATTAAGTGAGAATTATTAGAATAATTGTCTACGTATAATACAGTACAGTGTAAGGTCATGGACTCTAAACTCGGTATTAACATTCCATATGTGGGTTTCTCTCTGATATGTCGTACAGCTGTTCAGATTAAAACTAGTATTCTTTAAGCGTTTAATCAAACAGGCACCTTGAAGGCGAAGGTTTCCCCAAATAAATACTTTACAAATAATATTAATCAGAGATTATCGTTCGCTACGCTAAATGCGATAAAATATGAGAGGATATTTTCGTTACTTGATTTGATGAGACAACTGGCAGACGATGTTATTTTTAGCGTACCACGATGACTATTTTCCATATGGGCGTACCTGTTTTTACTTTGGAGAAACGCCAACGGAACACCAGCAGACTTTTCTTTTGATCTGGTCAGTCAGCGTCGGTGTAGCAGCGTTCCGCTTACCTCAACGCATCGTGCGTTCAGTTAGGGCCAGTAGACTGAGACATACTGTGGCACGTGAACGTTTGAGGTGAGCGAACAGGTCGATGGACGGGGTACCCTAGCGGGTGAAAATCTGCTCAGTGGCCTCCGGGCGCTGGTGCCGCTCGGGGGCGCAGAGTCCCCTAGCTCGTCCGTCGACTTCCTGAAAGTACCGACCTGTAGGTATATGAACCGAACTGGTTCCGTAAGTTCTGGACCTGTAGTGCGTAGGCAATTCCCTGATGCCAATACTTTCTGCGTTGGTCGTTGTAACTAATAATCATACTAACTATCGATCTCCTCAGGTTCTCCTTAAGTTTTAAAGTGTAGTTTTTTTTTTTTTTTTTTTTTGGAGTCGCAGTGCAAGTTCCCTGTTGGAGACCATGCACCGGCTTCCTGTTGAGGACCGACTGAGAATGCGGTGCGTTGATCAATATACTCAGTATAGTGTTTCCTTCTTACCTCGATATGAACGTATTTTATTACGTTCTTAATTCACCATGGGAGATTCCCTCAAGAGTCCGGTTGGCAGATGAGATGGGAGCTGGCATGGGACTCTGTAATCGCCCGAAGCAGTGTTAGGGCCTGCGATAGTGCAACCAGCCTCCATGGACGCCCAAGTTCGTAAGGTTGAGTCCGTCTAGGAGCGCACGACGTTGGACGCGAGACAGGCTGTCTCACAACCAATCATTTACCTTATTTTCCCTGCAGGACGCAAATGTTGTGGCTATGGTTTGAGTAAGGATTGTAACGTATTTCAGGTAGTATATTTGCTAACCTAGGTTGATGGGGGTCGATCTGGTAATCTGTACTACTTTTTCGACTGGATTGCTATCAGGAAATAGTCTTGATAGGTGATCAAACGTTGGTCAGAAATGTATCATGTGGACGCAGTCACGGACGCATCCAATTGTTTACTTACAAATAATATTAAGTATACTAAAACTGCCCAGGACCGGGGTCAGAGGTGAACAGTCGTGTTGGGGACCAGGACTTTCTCTGGGTCGTAGCGCTAGAGGAGTAAGTAAGTTCAGCTATTAATATGGGAGACCTTTAATCGGCTCTGGGAAAGAATAATCTGTGTAGGAATAGCACCGGGCATAGCAATACGCTTAGATAAAAACGAAGAATTTATTTTCTGTGACGAGTATACCGGTGTTTCGAGCTATCTCTCCATGGCCTCTTTCCTCGTGCAGCTGTATCTCGAGCTCGCTTACGACCGGGGGTTTTTGTCCCAAATTTGTTTATTGCCCTCGGAGAAATGGTTCGTTTTATGAGGAGGACCCCGTATAGTTGGAGAACGAGTGCGAGTAGAGAGATTATAAGAGATCTGTTTCCAAACCTTGTCAATACCACCAGTTTTCAGAAAGCAGGCCCGCGGATTTGAGTGTCTGAGGAATCCGGGGCTGGTCAAACATTTGTAGAATAATTTGAGATATTACGTTACAGATTCCATTCATTGTCGAACAGGTCTTCGGTTTGGTGCAGTGTGCACTAAGTGTTCCTGCTTCTGCTGTATTGGATCGTGGGAGACTGCAGATAGTTTTTGAATATAGATACAACGTACAGATTTCCTACAGAACAATAGGACGCAGTTCCTTGTGACTCGGTCAGCCACTACAACGGATCCTCGATCGAGAACGAGGGGTTTGCAATCCCCCAGCTGCAGTAGGCACGTGTATGTCTATCAGGAACACCCGAAGCAGGAGCACCAGACTGTGGTTTGCAATGCTTCCGCTCGGCAGGCGGCGCCAGGGTCGTTGCCGGCATCAGCTTGGTTACTTACGTGATATGGGGGGGCCAAACTGACAAGAGTCGTTGGCGCTTTCGCGTTGGGCAGAGCTTCCGCCGTATGGCGAATATCGCGGGCGGTGGCGTCATCCGGCCAGTTGGCAGCCGGCAGCGAGGCGTTATCGTGGCGTCATTGTATCGGCTTGGCGGGCCACTGTAGTTGCACAATGAACTTCATCGGACCAATTGTATTCTGACTTGTAGCGCCATTGCGGTGGTCGCGTGAATGTAGCGGTTTCGTGATCGACAGCAACATGGAGGTGGGTTATACCGCCATGCCTGGACAGCATCAGCATCGAACGGCAGTATTATTACCTGTAATGTCATCATGGTGACTATAATTTCGTGGCCAGCGGTGTCCCGTGGCACCCGGTGAGGTCAATACCGATGGTGCCGTCGCGACGACTAGTGAAGTCGGGACCGGTGGCGTGGTTGCGGCAGCCAATGAGGCGAGGACCGGTGGCACCGTTGTAGCGCCCATTGAGGTTGGGATCGGTAGCATCGTAGTGGCACCCCGTCAAAAAACGGGATCGGTGGTGCCGGCATGGCACTCAATGACGTTAGTACCTGTGGCACCCACGTGGCGAGCAGTGAGTTCAGGACGGGTGGTGCCCACGTGGCAGCTAGTGACGTCGGGGCCGGCGGCACCGACATGGCGTCAGTGAGGTCAGGGCCCGTGGTGTTCAGTCGCGTCGGGACCGGTGGCGGCCAGCGTCGGGACCGATGGCGTCCCCGTGACAGCTAGCGACGTCAGGCCCGGTGGCACCAACATGGCAGCCAGTGGAGTCCCCGCCCCGGTGGCACCGTCGTGGCGGCCAGTGAGGTCGGGATCGGAGGCGCCCCCGTGGCGGCCAGTGAGATCAGGACCGGTGGCGCCCATGTGGCGGCCAGTGAGGTCAGGATCGGTGGCGCCCAGGTGGCGGCCAGTGAGATCAGGACCGGTGGCGCCCAGGTGGCGGCCAGTGAGGTCAGGACCGGTGGCGCCCACGAGGCGGCCAGTGCCCACGAGGCGGCCAGTGAGATCAGGACCGGTGGCGCCCACGAGGCGGCCAGTGAGGTCAGGACCGGTGGCGCCTGCGTGGCGGCCAGTGAGGTCAGGACCGGTGGCGCCTACGTGGCGGCCAGTGAGGTCAGGATCGGTGGCGAACATGTAGCGGCCAGTGAGGTCAGGATCGGTGGCACCCATATGGCGGCCAATGAAGTCGGGACCGTTGGTGCCCACGTGGCGGCCAGTGAGGTCAGGATCGGTGGCACCCACATGGCGCGGTGGTGCCCACGTGGCAGCCAGTGGCGACCACGTGGCGGCCAGCGCTCACGTGGCAGCTAGTGAGGTCAGGACCGGTGGCGTCCACATGGCGCCACGTCAGTCTCATCACAACATTCGTCGCCGTCCGCAGACTAGACTCCTTGGGTTAATAGAATATCATTAAGCTAACTCACCAATCGATCCGAGAGCGGAAAACGTAAAGAGTACCCAGGTCCAGCTGCAGCTCCCGGCGGCGGCGGCGGAGCGCGGGGTGGCCCCCGGCGCGCCCGGCCGCGGCGGCGACACGGCGGCGCCGGCGACGTGGCGGCGCGCGGGCCGCCCCCGGCCGGCGGCGCCGCGCTGCCCGCGGCGACACGATGATCGCGATGCACGTTTCCTCTCGTCGGGTGCGGAGCGGCTTACGTTACCGTATGAGAAGTAACGCGATTAAAAACACGCGTTAATCGGACGATTTCCTACTTTAAAAATCTCGGAAACGCCTACGACTGAACGACGGTAACGTTTAAAACACGATCGTGGTCGAGAACGTATTTCGCCAGAAAAAGTGGGTAGATCGAAGTCACTCTTGAAAATTGCGCGACGGACGTTATCGGTTCGAAAATACTTCGGGAACTCGATTATTCGAAATGAAATTTTAAAATTCGAATCTTAAATTTTCGTCGTAAATATTTAACGATAGACCACTTTCTTGACGATTAGCGAAACACTTCAAATGACTTCCTTAAAATAACTTTTCTGTTCGAGCAGAAGTTCCGAAATATAATTACTGGGAATTAAGTCGATCGAAAAGTTAAAGACCACGTGTCGAATTTAAATAAAAATATGCGGACCTTCGGCCAAGACGGTCGACGAAAAAATGAAATGGCGGCGAGTCGCCGGGTGCGAGCTGGTTGGTTACAGGAAGCTGTTTGAGCGGAAACTACGTCACAGCGGCGCGCTACGGGCTGTGGAGCGGCTTCATAGACGCTAGCGGCATCTATCGGTCATTGGGAGACGCTACGCTCTCACATCCTGAAGATCTCCGAAGTCGAACGAAACACATAATAAACAATGCAGCTATTTTCTGAATAGATATACGAGTATCACAGAAGTTACTGTGAGTTGAATGCTTAGATTAGGTACATAGTTTTCGCACGTAAGTATTTTAATGGTACAGTCCAGTTCAGAAATATATACAATTTTGTACTCTATTTCAACGCCCTATAAGGGCCTAAAGTGAAGAAATGTGTACATATTTATAAACTCGACTGTACATAGGTATTATGTACCTACCTAGATGAAATACTAATTTTCTGAGGCGAAACTATATGAAGGGTCCAAGGAAAGAACATGTTTAGTCCTTCTAAAAGTCAGGGCAAATTTGCACCATAATCTGTTATAAGTAAGGTTGATTTTCCTTCTGAAATTTGAATTGACTAGACATGTTATTTCCGAGGACCCTTCAAATGTGACTTCCAACATTTAGTAAAGGGAAACGGAATTGCTTAAAATTGAATAGGATTGGAAGGTATTTAGTGATTACGTAATTAGGGTGCGGTTACACTGACGCGGAGCGGAGCACAGCTGTGCAAAATAGGCCATTTACATTCTTCAAATTCCAAATTCGAAACACTGTGATACGGTCTCATTGGCTGAGCTCCCGCAGCTTCTCTCCGCTCCGCGTCAATGGAGCCGCACCCTTATCATGGATTTTTCGATTATCATAATTAACATATCTGACTGGCAAAGTTTGCCTATGATATAAGAAATATGTAATTTTATCAGATAATAAGTAGTTATCGGGAGTATTAAAAACGATAGACTGCAATATATGTATTGCTAGTCATGATATCTGATGTATCTGATGGTCTAACGATGTGTGCAAGTAGCCGGATTTATTCGTTTTGCGTATGTCAGTTACCTGCACGTAGGAAAATTCTGTATTCAGAAACCGTACTTAAATTAAAATGTATTTTCTCGTTATCAAATCCAGCAACCTTGATGGGAATGCTTTGTAGACATAACAATATTAACAATGCAGTGTATTGGTTGGTGCATCGAACTCTTCAAAACTGTACAAATCTTGTCAACTTATTTATTGCTCTTAGCTCTTAGCTGTTATTGCTTTTAGTATGTAGCCGAAATCAAACCTTAATGAAATCTGTAATTTTATCCTCGAATTTGGTGGAGTGGTCTTTCTGACAGCATAGACTGTAAAATGTGTGGCGAAGAAGAAGAGACAATGGAACACTTGATGTGCGAATGTCATGCCCTCGCCAGACAAAGGATGAAAGACTTCGGAACTGGTTATCTGGAACCGAAGGAGGTCAAAACGCTAGGGTCCATCCTCAAACATATTGAGTTGATAGAACAATCCCTGCCCTAGGGTAGGCGAAACAGGGGGCAATTACACAAAAGACCCCAAGGGGTCGAAGTGTATCCGCAAGGGCCCCACCAATAAGATAAGATAAGATCCTCGAATTTATGATTTTTACTTCCTAAAGGCCTAATTCCGCGCGTAAAGGAATTAGTCTCGTGACAGTTGCATAGGTAATTAGGTACCAAGGAAACCAAGTCTATGATGGTGGCAATTTTAATATAACATCGAGTAATTTCGGTAGCTTAAAACGGAAATGGTAGGCTATAAAAGCTAAATAAGGCTTTTACGGTATATCATATTATGGTATTGCGGTATTGGACCTAAAGCGGTTATCACCAACTTAATAAAGGTAAACGAAATGCGAAAGGTTTTATAGTTACCGGAAGGGGACAGCATCAGCTACGAACACATAGTTGAGCGAGTACATAGCCGCCAGCACGCCGGGCAGACACCAAAGCGTGACGGCATACCGCTGGTACAGGCCGAACGCGCCTAGCGAGTCCAGCGCGCGCTCCAGCGGCGACTCGCCTGGCGGGTCCTCTGCGCTGGCATTGCTCGACCTGAGGTACACAATACATTTTCGAGACGGTAATGAGGGAAGCGTCTTACCACGAGGTTCGAAATTCGTAAATTTAGAGGATTTGTCTCTGTCACTTCAACGAAAGCATCATTAGAGTGACAGACACAATCTTCGAAATTTGACGTTTTAATGTGGATTTAGACCGAACGAGCGAATGCTCATTCTATCCCCACTCTACGAAATTCGTTCGTTACACAAAACTGGCCGTGTGGTGACGGCAGTAAGAATACATTTATCACCACTCCTCCTGCGGGTGTCGTAAGCGTAAGAGTCGACTAAGGGATTGAAGTGTCACTGACCATTATTTGATAAAGATTGATGATGGGCAGCAGCGTCATAATAAATAATAAATAAATAATAAATATCTTGGGGACATCTTACACAAATCAACCTAGTCCCACGGTAAGCTCAATTAAGGCTTATGTTGTGGGTACCAGGCGACGATATATATAATAGATAGATACGTATTGATACTTAGATACATACACAGCCATGACCAAGGAACAAACGTTTGTGATAAATAAATACACAAAGAATGCCCTCGCCGGGATTCGAACCCGGAACCTCCAGCTTCGTAGGCAGGGTCACTACCAACTAGGCTACAGAGGCTGACAAACATCACAGTGGACACATTACTGCGATCGCCAATCCGCTTGCCCAGCGTGGCGATTATGGGCATTTACATCCTAATGCGTCTATACGCATAGTTAATAGGAGAGGCCAACGTCCAGCAGTGAACTATCATAGGATGATGATGACACAAAACTAATTCGTCGAAATTCGTTGATTTCGTAGAGTGGGGGATAGAATGAGCATTCGCTCGTTTGGTCTAAATCCATCTTAAGAAGTTCGCGATAGTGCCACGGAGCTGAGTCTAGTGGGAGTAAACGTCCTAAAGTTCGACAAAAGTTACGTATTAGTTAACACCCTGCTGTCACCTTTATTGTTATTAACCAGTTAAGGATGGTAGTTTCAGGGACAATGTCGAGCATTCGGACTTTTACTTCAAGGGTTGACCTAGTCACAACTATCGTGCCTAAATATGGAGTCAGTCTCTTCTTGCTCTTTGCCTCTTCCCACTTCATGTAGGGTCGGCTCTCCTATACTTATGGAGTCAGTCGTGGAATAAAAAACTGTCCTCTCTCTAGTTTTCACTTTTCTCCATCTTGGTCAAGTTCTTCCACCTTGAATACTACCAGACACAATAGTGGAACTGTAATAGCAACTGTGATACGTATACATTCTTTACTCTTATCGCCATATAGTCACGTAGGTGGCTGTCGCGGATTTCATTCATGTACCATTCATGTGAGACAATTATTATTGTAATGAGCCTTAGCTGTGGTGTATTGGCCATTATGTTAAGTCGTTGATCACGTGAAATATGAAGACTAGATTTATGAGAAGGAAAATTTTTACTATTATTTTTTGATCTGGTGAAATTTTAGTAAGAGAAGCTATGAACACAAAAACACAATGCTTCAGTAATTAGATTGAAATTTTATAATTTCAGAAACACAAAATAACTGAAAACACTGTGTTAAAATGCCACACAAAATCACTTTGGATCGATCCACAAGGTCCCAGTTGCAAAAACGTTTTATTAGTTCCAAAGAAAGCTTTTACTTTTCTATTTAGAGACTGCGATTTAAAAACTGCGAAGAATCTCCATAACATTTATCTTCTAAGTACCAAATCACTATATTGGACTATAGCAACAGTACAAAGTTGGACTAGTTCCAACTCCCGCGCCTATCATATTTCCGGAAATTTTTCGGTTTACTTCACATGCCATGTTCATAATGAAAACTAATCAGTAGAATATAACTATTTATTGTACTGACTATTATTCTTGTCACTTTTCAAAGCCTAACATTTTCAAAAGCAGATTTCCATTATCCAATAAAAAAATTGGAACATTAATAGGTTTTTCTTCAATGAACTTGGTAGATGGTTGGATTGGAAGAAGGTTTTCGGACGTTTTTGCAACCGTTTCTTGGATGGTTCCTCCACTTCGACTAATACCAACCGTACCGTGTGTGCGCGTGCGCGGCGCTGGCTGCGCGCGGAGTCATGGCGCTCGCGGCACTGGCGCCGGCGCAGCCGCGGCTGCGCAGTGAGGAGCCGCCGGTGACGTCGAGATTACGACTGATACTCCACTACCGATTGTGCTCTCGAGATGTTATATTATGCAAATGGATTTACAAATATGAAATTCTAGCCTAGTATTAATACTGAATCTATACCTACCTATATGTTTTCACACATTATTTTAACGTATCGGATATTATCAAACATGTATAATCGCGAAACGTAGAAGGAATTATCTAAGACAAAAGTGTAAACACACGCGATGAAATCGAGTTTAGTCAAAATAGACTTAATTTTTTTTCTTTTTTTGATAATAACACTTTCATTCTTTGGATCCAAATAACTTCGCCATGAGTTCATGATTGATGGATGACTTATCCAGTTCATCTCTGCCTTCCATGTGCATTAGTATTATGAAGACCATAGAAATTAGATCTCTAGAAGAGAAGAAACAATTTAGCTGAACATTTTTTACACGTTTTGAAATGTAGGTCCTGGGAACGAAAATAAGTACTATGTAAGCAGTCTGTTATTTCACGCGCAAACCCATTTTCACATATTTGATCGAAGAATTCGAAGAACCTAGTCAAGGCTCAGTAAGTTGTACTAAATAAGTCTATCAGGTGCGCGATACAGGAAATTGTAGGTAGGTCATTTTTGATATCTATCTCTATTACTACAGTTACGTTTTAATTTAATTAGACTGACTGGGACAAAAGCACGATGTTCGCGTTGCCGTAAGCCGCAGCCGCAGGCTCTTTGACACTAACGATGATGAGTATGATGATATATAGAATTATAGAAGTATACAATGTACACATTGTACCTTGTGGAAAAACATTATGCACGAGTTGATCACCAATCATCACTATAAAAACCATAGACGAATTCGCAATCCTATTTCATTTGCCAGGAGATAAACTAAAAGCGCCTGTGTACTTTTGCCATTTGCTTTTCTGTAGGAACACGTCCGCGACATTATCGTCAGGATAAAGCATAAATGTACTATCGACAAAATTGAATCCTGACCCACAATAGGAGCTTGTCATAGTAACTTTGAAAATAAAATTGCTGCATCTGACGTACAATTTGACTTTCAATGTTGCCGCTTGGGGGTAGCCCAACCGCTTGGGGTTGTGCCTATTTTAAGACTTCGAAGGGAGGGCCTCTCTGTTCTGCTTTATTTACTTATCTCAATTTGTACTTTGGGAAAATTTATATTAGTGAAATATTGCAGTTGTCTTCACATTAGGCGTTTAGGCGGTCCATGTGTTCTCTTATCCACGTGGAGAAAAAACTTTCCGCATTGTTTCAGATTAAGTATTGATAGAATAGTCTATGGATAGAATAGTCACGACTGCACACGTGAAAATACCGCACAGTCGAAGACAAAATAAGGGGTATACAAAAACGTTCAAAAATATGTCCCAGTGCACTCTAATTCTGTGTAATAAGAACGTCGTAACATATTTATGAACGGATTCTTTCGATACTTATTCCCAAATTTGATACTTCGCAAGCTCTACTTATAGCAAAAGCCTGGCAAATGATAATATTATTTTAAAGTTCGAAGGTCTATACAGGAATTTCGTACTTTTTTGCATAACCCTTGGCTTGAACTTGCCTGGAACAAAAAACGTATTTCATGAATAATTGGTATCATAATGAATGAAGTGAGAAAATAAAATCCATCATAATGATCACTATTCATATTTTTTATTGGTAGGTATTAAGAAGGCACACATAGCCACGGATAAAAAAACTGTATTTTATTTTCATTTTCATAATAAAACTATCCCAGAGCCACCGTTAGGTACGACGACGAGCGAAGCGAGGAGGAGTGTTAGGTGAAACTGCGACCATACAGCGCACGAGCCGAGCGAGCGAAGCGAGCGTGCCGCGGCAGCGGCCGGCGAGTGCCAGAACCGACTGTTTTGTTATTCCCTCGGCATTGCGTTCCCTCATCAGTTTCATCTAAATTACTGTTTAGAACCCGACTTTTAATTGTTTATCAACAAAATATAAAACCCCGTGTGAGCTTTTATTAAAAAAACATAAAAATACCTAGTTATATAAAATTCGTCTCAAACTATACCCAAAAACATTGGTATTTATTTAGTTAACTAAATGCCAGCTAAACCATCAACTACCTGAAAATATGCATTATAAAAAGGTCCAATTAAAAACCAAGCCCAAAGATAGAATTTCCAACCATTTAGTTGGGAAATAAAACGATTTCATAAGATTCAATTGGAATATGATCTTTCGGCGAAATGACTTTATGCGAAAAATTGGTTGTGATGTAATATTGTATATGCGGTATAAATCGTATGCCATACAATATTTTGGGATTAGTATGTTACGCCAAACGATGCATTTGCCAAAAAATATTTTGGGAAAATAAAAACGACCAAGTAATTCTTTACTAAACAATCGCTTGCCAACAAAAGGCTTGCTAACTGTAAAATTGCGATAAGTAGTTTTGACAATTGAATTTTTGCCAAATGAAAATTTGGGAAAAATAGTTTGCGATGTGATACTTTGGGAAAAATTATTTGCCAAACATTAGTAAACCCCTATATGTAATTAAATAACAGAGAAATCTACAATGAAAATTAAATTATTTATATTTTAGAATGTTTGATTGATTAATCTAGTTTCATGGTTGTAAAGGTACTGTGAAATTGTTAATTTTGTCCTATAAAATTATGATCAATTTCTTTAAGGTGTTCGTGCCGGGGAGTGCGGGCACGCTGCGGTTACTGGGCGTGTGTCAGTGCGTGGTGACGGTGACCAGCACATTGTAGCAGAACACGGTGCGGCCGCGCGACGAGCTGCAGGCGGTGCAGCAGCGTGGGGAGTGCGGGCACGCTGCGGTTACTGGGCGGGTGTCAGTGCGTGGTGACGGTGACCAGCACATTGTAGCAGAAGACTGTGCGGCCGCGCGACGAGCTGCAGGCGGTGCAGCAGCGTGGGGAGTGCGGGCACGCTGCGGTTACTGGGCGGGTGTCAGTGCGTGGTGACGGTCACCAGCACGTTGTACGGGCGACGAGCTGCAGGCGGTGCAGCAGCGTGGGGAGTGCGGGCACGCTGCGGTTACTGGGCGGGTGTCAGTGCGTGGTGACGGTCACCAGCACGTTGTACGGGCGACGAGCTGCAGGCGGTGCAGCAGCGTGGGGAGTGCGGGCACGCTGCGGTTACTGGGCGGGTGTCAGTGCGTGGTGACGGTGACCAGCACATTGTAGCAGAAGACTGTGCGGCCGCGGGCGACGAGCTGCAGGCGATGGATCAGCGTGCCGGGAGAGTGCCACGCGGGGATGCTGTGCGACGTCTTGTTCACGTCGATGTCGCTGAACGAGCTTGGGCCCTGGGAATAAAACCATATTAGGCAGAGCTTGTAGTGTAGAGAGGTGGAATCATTAATTCATTCAATTATGGGTCTCAGGATTGCGAAAATACCTTCAAAGTGATAGAGCGGTGTGATATAGGATCCAGTCGACGCTGGCTGGTTTTTTTTTACTAATGCGTTGGTGGCTGGCCGTATGGTGACGGCAGTAAGAATACATTTGTCACCACCCCAACTCTTCCTGCGGGTGTCGTAAGAGTCGACTAAGGGATTGAAGTGTCACTGACCATTTTACAAGATTGATGATGGGCAGCAGCGTCATCATAGTGGACACATTACTGCGATCGCCAATCCGCTTGCCCAGCGTGGCGATTATGGGCATTTACCTCTTAATGCGTCTATACGCATAGTTAATAGGAGAGGCCTACGTCCAGCAGTGGACTAACATAGGCTGATGATGATGATGATGATGGTGGCTGAGACAGATAATAATAATATCACTTGGATTTGTTCATTAGTGTGTATATTTTAGCCAAGCTAAAAGCCTCATATTAACTTAGCATTCTAGGAATGAAGTAAATATGTGAGAGAAAGAAATCTGTCCATCTGAAAACCTCTCGTTTCTGTGATATTATATTCATCGGTACGACACACCTATAAATCCACAACTTTTCCTGAATACTTGAATGGTTAAACATCACTACAAAATAGTCACTTGCCTTCTTCAGCAGACATTGCTTGGAAGACCTGACGTTAAGCGCGAAGAGCTCAGGCTGCGACAGGTAAATGTCTCCACCGCAAATTGTGAAAAATTTGGTAATAGTGTCTTACCTTCATCAGCAGATACTTTTCACCAAGAACTTGATGTCGGTGAGTGCCAGGAAGGCATGTTCACTCAGGCTGTGGCAGATCTGTCTCTTCAGCGTGAACAGTTCTTGATGACCGGACTTGGCCACGTGCCACGGAGTTTGAGGTTACAGTGACTTACCTTAATCAGCAGACACTTCTTGGTGAACTTGATGTGTGTGAGCGCCAGGAAAGTATGTCCACTCAGGCTGTGGCAGGTCTGTCTCTTCAGCGTGAACAGTTCTTGATGACCGGACTTGGCCACAGGCCTCGGAGTTTGAGGTTATTGTGACTTACCTTAATCAGCAGACACTTCTTGGTGAACCTGATGTCTGTGAGCGCCAGGAAGGCATGTCCGCTGAGACTGCGGCAGGTCTGTCTCTCCAGCGTGAACTGCAGTTCTTGACGACCGGATTTGTCCACGGAAAATGAGTTTGCACTGAACTTAAAAAGATAATAAGTATTATTAAAGTACTTAGTAAGTAGATTATTATATATCACATCATCATAAGTAAGCCTATCTCAGTCCACTGGACGTAGGCCTCTCCGGTTAACTATGCGTATAGACGCATTAGGAGGTAATGCCTACGTTGTACAAGCGGATTGGCTATCGCAGTAATGTGTCTATTATGATGACGATCTTCTATCAAAGAATGATCAGTGATTCATGAAGCCCTTAGTCGGCTCTTACGACACTCACGGGAAGAGTTGGGGTGATGACAAATTTAATGTATTCTTACTCGTCACCACACGGCCATATTTATCATATATCGCACAAACATTTTCATAGGCATAAATGTGTTTCAGTAAAGCCTATTTTGACGACGAAAGTCTTTGATCAGTGTTTTGTCAGTGATGACATACGGTACTGAAACGTGGTCGCTTACAATGGGCCCAATAAGAAGGCTCAAAGTCACCCAAAGAGCAATGGAGGACTATGCTAAGAATCTCTCTGCGAGATCGGATTAGAAATGAGGCCATCCGCAGCAGAACCAAAGTATCCAATATAGATCTCCGACTCCCTAAGTGCGCGGGCCACATTGAGCGTAGAACCGATGGCTGTTGGGGCGGGAAGGTTCTCGAGTGGCGGCCACGTACCGGAAGGCGCAGCGTGGGTAGTCCCCCCATAGACTGATGACCTGGTGAAGGTCGCAGGAGTGTACTGGATGCGTATGGCACAGGCCCGGTCATTGTGGCAATCTTTGACGCCTATGTTCAGCAGTGGACGTCTTTCGGCTGATACGATGATGAAACTTACATCGATGAAGGCGACCTCCTCGTGCACCACGCTGCGGCCGCTGATGTAGACCTTGCCGTTCCTCCTGTGCAGCGTGAAGTCGATGGTCAGCAAGCGCTTCTTGTGCAGAGGCGGCTGCGGCGCGCTGCACTCTGTCACATTCTGCAGCAGCACTTCGAACTTTGACTGAAACAGAATTTGATCGTTGCTCTCTTTTTCAATCCAGGTATTGAAATTGTATATTGAGCCCCAGTACTAGGATCCTGGGATTAATACTAGGATAAAGAATAGTACACTTCCTAACTAGCGCGGGAAAACTTTTTTCGGCGCGGGCAGAGATTATTTAGTTTAAGTAGATATATCAGCACCATACATTAAAATGCATCCACCAGAAATGTTGTTATTACTAGACGGCGCCACGGTTGATCTTTGTTGCTCGTGGGCATTGTACAGATGGCTCTGAAACAGTATACACTACCTTGCCACGAACGAAACGTATGATCATTTGCAACACATAACATATTTCGCCGTACCACTATATAGGGAGGTTGGTATTGTGGTTCATGCGTTCGGCTGTGAAGCAGTGGTACCAGGTTCAAATCCTAACAATACGCGCTGAAAATGTTATTTTGTTTCTTTTTTTTTCAAACTTTGTTTTTTTATTTTTTTGTTTTTTGTTGCGCATAATCTTTGATTTTGTAAAAACAGTGTTTTACAAGGTGCAAACGGGCGGGTTTTTATTTTGTTGTCGTTTTTTAAAATTTTCCATATATGGACTTTTTTACATTTTTTTCTACTCAGAATCACGAGCTCTTTCGTTTCGTTTTATAGTTATACAAAGTGATCATAGATCCGATAGAA
>JALPQI010017009.1:0-20365 GCA_025490895.1 Thaumatotibia leucotreta
TTAAAGTATTTAAGTAACATCAACATTCCGTAGCAAGTTTGAGAAAAATAATTTATGTTCTTTTGCTGCGAAATCTTCTCCAGTAGCCATAACAAGAGTTGTTGCCGCGTTATTAAGACCTACACCCTTATTCAAAAACGTCTACTAACTTAGCAAGCCGCTAACTATTGTTTGTCCCTTTCGGTCTTATCAATATGTATATAAGACCGAACGGAACAAACAATACTAAGCTGCTTGCTAAGTTAGGAGACGTTGAGGAATAAGGGGGTTAGTTTGTATCCGACTCGTTCGCACCAAACCGCGAGGTGAACGGTAGGTATACATAGATAAGTAAAGGTGGATTTAGACCAAACGAGCATTCACTCATTCAATATAATCTACGAAGTGTTTTTTTAACGAACTTTTGTGTAACGAACGAATTTCGTAGAGTGGGGGATAGAATAAGCGAATGCTCGTTTGGTCTATATGCACCTTAAGCCGCGTTAATGTCTGTAAAAAACACAGCGGCAGTACATGGTTAGCACACAGGCGTTTCATAAAAGCTGATGCTGTTAATCTTCCGTATGCTTACGGCCTGTTAGTTGTCCTTTTCTTTTATATGTCTGGGAATTGGGAAAAATAATAGTGATAATTTTGTGTGACGGATATGTTTATCCGGGGATTTTAAAACAGGCTGTTGGTTGTCAAAGTCTATTTGATTGCACCACTTGATGCTATCGCATATAAAAAGTTAACCGGTATCAGTTCTTCCCAATTAACCTACCGTAAAACCATCCAACTATGGTCCAATACTGCAACTATGGTCCTCGAATTCAATTCCTATATAAGCATCGGTGCCAATCTTCTTTTTGGCTTTGTATAAGTTTTTTTAATGATTAATGAGAAGTTTATGCCTATGAATAGTATATTAATATAACAATTATCTATGCCTCCTATTAACTATGCGTATAGACGCATTAGGAGGTAAATGCCCATAATCGCCACGCTGGGCAAGCGGATTGGCGATCGCAGTAATGTGTCCACTATGATGACGCTGCTGCCCATCATCAATCTTTAATCAAATATGGTCAGTGACACTTCAATCCCTTAGTCGACTCTTACGACACCCGCAGGAGGAGTTGGGGTGGTGACAAATGTATTCTTTCTGCCATCACCACACGGCCAAACAAACAATTTTTTGGACTATTGTTGGGAGCGTTTGAACTATAGTTAGGTGGTTTTACTGAATACTTTATTGAGTATTATTTGGAAAAGGTTAATAATCTTCCACAAAAATAGTGAGAAACAAAACAGAGAAACCTTTGAATGTAACTAAAACAAGTATAACGTCTGAAAGAAAATAAATGGAAGAGATTATAAAGTAAGGTTACAACAAATGTTGGAGAAACACTCAATAGCACTAAAAAAAATACTATCGTTACTTACAAATAAAAACAAAATGAAAATTCTTTGAAGTATTTATCATTGAAAATAACAAACGAAGGTTAATTCAGCTATCGAGCATAACAATAAATAAAGTTTGTATGAAATCACTCCACTTGACGAAAAGCACTTTAGCGCACTGGTGCTGGTTGTAGAGCAAAAAAACAATACTTAGAAAATCTAATTTGGTAAAAATATAATTTGCCCAAAGATAAACGTACCTATCTCTTTTCTTCAGAGTCCAGTGTCACCCAACTTACCAGGTTTGGTGCCAGGGCAGCGTGTGTTTATTGTCCACATGCCAGTAGCAGGATACAGGTAAGACTATGAAGAAATTAATCCAATATATCATTATAAGAGATCTTCTTGATACATTTTGTTCAATAGTTCAACACAAAAAAGTGGATTAAAATGGAAGTTTGGTTCAGGGGGAAGAATCGGAACCGGTTTTTTAGAAAAACCTCGTAATAGCTCAATATTTTTAAATGTTTCACACTCTTTATGTAGTATTCAACATTTTACGTAACTATTAACATTATATTTTTGAAGTACTCCATTAACAACAAAATTATAAACCGAAGAACGAAAAAAAACGGAATTCGAACCGTTCTTTTGCATGGAGAAAAAAACCGTTATCCGATCCCTGGTTTGGTTGAAGTAGAAAAAATCTAATATTTATGTACAAACGAATAATAAAATATTCACTGGTTCACACGCAGTAAGCTTATTGATTGTTTTTTCTAGGCCTGGCACAGTTGGAGGGTACCAACCGCTGTACATTGTAGCTGCTGCTCCTCAGGGCAACGCTGGCGCATATGCAGCCAATGGTAAGAGAAATACTACCAATTTCTGAATAATCAATGTTTGAACAATCTTGAAATAAAACTTTTGCTACTCTATAGATATTTGATGGTTGCTTCTGTTGTCTTAATGAAATAAGTATAAAAATTACACAGTCATGGTGTTAATATTGTTAATAGTGATAAACGATGAAACTCAACCATAAGGACTAAGGACTTAGTTCTGGTATACTTATATGCTCTACAAGCATCGCATTTTTAAATAGCAAAGCCACATTTGAACTGGTAGTTTCTCCTTGAGCGTTTAAAGGCGTAATTTTTTTTTCCCCTGAAATTCTGAAATTCTTTTGCCAATCAAAACGTGTCACTCTTAAATCTGCAACCATAATTACAGTTAGCCCATATATGGCCCATATATTGAGACTGTTCTCCAATTCTCCTCCTTTTGCGATCAAAAATGCGAAAACTAATCTGGTCCTACACTTACCTAAAACGTCGAGTTAGTAACAATTGTATTGTTGTTTGCGCCAGAATTAGAATTTTTGCATAGTTAATTTCTTTCTCATGATACCTGAGTTGGCAATCATAAGAAATACACGTGCGTCATTAACTAAAACTATTATTTCTTTCACCTTTTCTCCAGGATACCAGAACGCTATCCTGCTGGATCCATCTGGACAAGCAGTGGTGTCTCCTGTGAACGGCTACTACAGACCTGGTTTGGCACCTCAGCAGGTTAATCCAGGACTTCTGTTGGGCGCGCCTCTTGGCTTGCAACGACCTTTTGACTTGGCATACCAGGACCCTAATTTGGCTTACCAGTAAGTTTATCAATAATCCTATTAATCATGACCAATGAAAAATACGGGACATGAAAGATGATTTATTGCAAAATTTGAATATTCTCATTGGTCCTTCGTATCTTGTGACTCGATGGCAAAAATGAAGAAGAATATGTACCTGGCTGTAAGCCACATCAGAGCGCATCGTAATATCAAGCCGAATATTTGGAGTAGCCGTCACCAGATACGTTGGGGAGACATGATGATTATGATTTATGATAAACCTGACATTTCAGACAAATCGGACCTCAGGGACCCGGACCGGAGGGACAAGCTATTCGCTTGGCTCCTGCGCAGCTTCGCCAACCAGCTGCAGGCAATGCCGCTCCAAGTGCAAATCGTAAGTGACAATGCAGTTTTTTTCTTTCACAGCGATTCATTCTGAAGAAATCTACATTGTAAAAGAAACCGTTTATAAATACAAGTATTGTTTCCCAAAGATCTGTCCAAAGACACCCCCAAAAATACTAGAACCTAATCATCTCCATTACACTCCCACCGACAAACAACGGAATAAAAAAAGTTTTAATGTATATTTGCCATCATATTATATCGGAGCAGCCAGGGTGCTCACAAATATCTGAACAGGCCTGTATTTTCATGGCGTTAGGTAAGCATGCTCCACCGTAGACTACATCGTCACTTAACAGCAGGTATAATCGTGGTCAAACGTCTTTTTTAAATAATAATAAAAAAATCCGTCCATTTCGTCTCCGCTACAATAAATCTGATAGGGACTGTTCTAACTAGAAATAAATACATAGGTAAAACATTTTTTTATTCCGTCGTATGTCGTTGGGATTCATGATTAAGGTACACCTGGCTAAGATCGGATCTCATGTAATAGTCCGTGGGCTACTCGGTCTGAAATTAGAAAACGGTATAATTTGGGGGTACCAAGTGTCCTTTTTACAGTAGTTAGACATATTCCTAAGGATGTTAAAAAAGTATGATAGACATCTCAAAGTGGTAGCTAATAGGCATACGGGCTATTTCAAGATTTCCGTTGTATGACAGGTATGGTTAAAATTAGGAGGTACAAATTTTCCTTTTCACGGCTGTTAGGTAAGCTTATAAAAACGTCAAAAATGCAAGATTGCCATTTATAAGTGCTACCTAACAACAATGGGGGCCAATCAAAGATGGTGGATCTCAAGTTTTACAAAATCAAGTATATCTCGAGAACTATTAAATATATCTAATTACTCTCTTGAACAAAATTAAAGGCATATCTGTAAGCTTCATATTTTGCATATACACCATATTGCTAAAACCAACCAATAATTAATTATGACCAAATTTATGAAAAATTCGTGAATTTGATTTTTTTTGTGTCGTGTTTTTACATAGTAGTCATGACGCTAGAAAAATTAAATATTTTTTTAAAGATAGTGTGTTTAATAAGCTTTAATTTGATGTATATAACTTGTTGGCAGTATTAAAAAAAAGACCCATAAAAAATATTTAAAGGAATTGTAGTCATAATCCACCGTATACTTAGTGATTTAAGAGGCGATTTTTTTATATTTTTCAATCTTGGTTATTTGAAATAAGCACTATTATTTACGAGTGGCACTTCTATCGCCTCTTAAATCACTAAGCATACGGTGGATTATGACTACAATTCATTTAAATATTTTTAATGGGTCTTTTTTTTAATATCACCAACAAGTTATATACATCAAATTAAAGCTTATTAAATACACTATCTTTAAAAAAATATTTAATTTTTCTAGCGTCATGACTACTATGTAAAAACACGACACAAAAAAAATCAAAATCACGAATTTTTCATAAATTTGGTCATAATTAATTATTGGTTGGTTTTAGCAATATGGTGTATATGCAAAATATGAAGCTTACAGATATGCCTTTAATTTTGTTCAAGAGAGTAATTAGATATATTTAATAGTTCTCGAGATATACTTGATTTTGTAAAACTTGAGATCCACCATCTTTGATTGGCCCCCATTTTTGTTAGGTTGCACTTATAAATGGCAATCTTGAATTTTTGACGTTTTTATAAGCTTACCTAACAGCCGTGAAAAGGAAAATTTTTACCTCCTAATTTTAACCATACCTGTCATACAACGGAAATCTTGAAATAGCCCGTATGCCTATTAGCTACCACTTTGAGATGTCTATCATACTTTTTTAACATCCTTATGAATATGTCTAACTACTGTAAAAAGGACACTTGGTACCCCCAAATTATACCGTTTTCTAATTTCAGGCCGACTAGCCCACGGACTATAAGATCGGATGACCGCAATAGCTACTAAAATAATAGTATTTAGACGCCATTTCACCCCGCCCCTCATCATCCTTTCAACTCACCAAAAAATAGTCCGATCGTACCTTACACATACGTATGGCAAATTTCCATTAATTTATTTTAGTTAAAAATAAAATCGTTATCTCTTAGTTGGAGCTACTAGCCATTAGTTAATTATTGAGAGTTTTGATTGAATAGTCTGCTGCTTTAATGCTATACACAAGACTCAATGTTATAAATATTAAACATCATATTACATTCACAGAATCAGCCGCACCGTCAGAGCAGAAACGCGTTGGCCAATCATCGGAAAGCAACGAACTGAAAGAAGAACCGCGGCGCAACTCGAGACCAGCGCCAGCGCACACTCCTCGCAAACCCTAGGATTCACCCGTCATAACTACCAATCCACTGTAGATGTAACGTCAATGAATGCCACTCCGTCTTATGACAAATTCTCCTCAAATTTTCGCTTGAAATTATTCTGAAGGCGTAGATCGTGTTTGGATGAGACTACCCTGTACTCCCTGTAGGCTTATGATGGTACCGCGTCTAATCGTTAGTCGGCATTGCGGCATCACGTTCTAACAAGTATGCAAGTACGAGAGTGATGCATAGCATGATAAATGGATAAAACGGGACCATCATAACCCACCTGGGCACCACGATCTCTAATGCGATTCAGTTTAGGACCTACTCAGTTCCATAAAATAACTGTCAAAACCTGACAAGCCTAACCTAAACTGAATCGCGTTTAAGAGATCGTGGTAGCCTCTCTCTGGAGTTTGATATTGCGAGTATGATAAATGACAAGCATAATTATAACATAAAGGATGACAAAAATGCTTTAATCCCCTGTTGTAAATTAGTAAACTAAGTAATCAATGCGGTCGAAGACATAGTAGATGGAATTCCATGTATTGTTACGCAATTATTTGGGAATTATTGGACTTCAGGAGAAAATGCCAACGTGTAAAGAATAAAAAATCACGACCATTTCGACCACAATAACTTCTAAATGTGCATTCAGACCAAACGAGCACTCGCTATGCTAACCCCCTACTCTACGAAATTCGATCGTTACACAAAACGTGATTCGTTGATTTCGTAGAGTGGGGGATAGAATAGCGAATGCTCGTTTGGTCTGAATGCACCTTAATTAACTGATGTATTTATAAAAAATACAACATTTTTAGAAGTCAGAGTATGCATCTAAAACGTAATTATTAAACATGTTGAAATACAGAAACAAACTAATGAAAATGTAGATAGATATAAATTACTCTTTGTGTATATACTTTCGTGCAAATAGATATACATATGTGGATGTAATATATTATAAATTCGTGTCTTCTACGGATTTGCTAAATTAAGTTATCTAAATACCAATTCTTAAAGCATTCTTAGCATTTCTTCCAGGAGATGAAATTATATTTGAATAACGTTTTTTCCTAAAGTAGCGTTTAAATACTCAATACCAATGTAAAATTACCAAGTTTTGGATATTATAACCTGATACCTGATTTTGGATATTATAATTAGTACCTGACTGTAGAAAATTAACAAATACAAACTAAAATAATTAAATTATTTTGTTTTATTATTTTTTTCCTGTACCTAATTTCTAGAATAGGTACCTGTTTCGATGCACCGAAGTATTTTCGAAGCGCAAGCGAATTTATTTTATTTTTGACTACCTTCCTACCAAACTGGCCCGGCTGGCGTGGGAAGCCTTCCCACAAAGTGGACTGATGACCTGTTGAGCGTAGATGGTGGCAGGAGTCAGCTGGATGCGGGTGGCACAGGATCATTGTGGCAAACTTTGGGGGACGCCTATGTTCAGCAGTGTACGTTGTCATCGTCGTCCTATCATAGATCCCTTCATTTTTAGACTGTGCAGAAAGTGAAGGCGGCTGGATACACAGATTAAAATATTCAGTAGATGAAGTATATAGCACCATTTGTATGGGAACCAAGCGTGCCGACTTTTTAGCTGTCACTGAGACGTCACGGTCGGCATTTTAGTGATGGGAAAACCTAAACGATTCAAAGACACCAATGTAGCCGTCTCTCTCGTACACATAGATTTTATATCTGTGGGCTCGCTCGCTCACTATTATATTTATTGTAGAACGAACAACACTAGTTGCTAAATTTGACGGACGAATGAGAAATGGGCTGTACTACGAAGTCGAAGCGAGATGATGATACGTGTGATGGGAAATATGTTTTTGTTTTTGTGCGCTGGAAATATTTGGGGTGGTGCAGTTAATTATCATGCAATTAGGCATTTTGTATTTTTTTTCTTACGTGCGGCTGCAACAGCTGATGTATGTGGACTGTCATTAGAAATGGCCATCTCAGTGGCTGCCACTGAGTTCGGACACGCGAAGTAGATACATTTGCTTCTTCTAGTGTATATTCATTTCTGTGGCTGGATACAAGGCACGGCCATTTATATCACGCAGCTTTACTTTTCGAACAGACTCGAATAGTATTGATAATAATAATTGTCTGAATCAGAATAAAATTCTGTCTGGCTTGAAAAACTTTAACCTCTTCCTGACAGGAATATCATATCAGGATATTTATCCCCGTGCCTACATTATGCCAAAATAGAGGTATGCCAAATTAAACTAGACTAGTTAGATTTAATCTGTGTACGTATATAAATTGTAGTTTTGAAAATAAATATGATAAAAAAATAAAACTGGAAATTTCTCTAATTGACAAACACTCAAAAAAAATATTTACGTCCTTTGGGTACGAGGTAGTACACATGGAAATGATACTAAGTATGTGTGTAGTTAATACAAAGAAACCTAATCGTAGTTATAACTATGTCCCAAGCTAAAACTAGGCATGGCAACAATGTGATTATTTATTAAACGGTAAATTGAATTCCCTTTTCTCTAAATATAAGTAAGTTGGTATGTACATAATATGCCTACAACCTACCAGGACATTTAAATAGCCTCTGTTGTTCAATAAAAATAATAATAAATATATTTGTCAGCCTCCGTAGCCTAGTTGGTAGTGACCCTACCTACGAAGCTGGAGGTTTCGGGTTCGAATCCCGGCGAGGGCATTATTTGTGTATTTATTTATCACAAATATTTGTTCCTTGGTCATGGCTGGCTATGTATTTAAGTATCTATATGTATCTATCTATTATACATATCGTCGCTTGGTATCCACATCACAAGCCTTAATTGAGCTTACCGTGGGACTAGGTCGATTTGTGTAAGATGTCCCAAGATATTTATTTATTTATATTGATGCTTATGTCCAGATGTAGGAGAAGTGAACAAGGTACCTACTAGAGATGGTCACGCTGAGCAACTTTCACTATGGAGACAATCAAAAAAGTCGCAAAGACTCTAAATAATAAGTTAGTCGAAACTTTACTACCAATCAAGGATCAATTTAACTCATAATAAGGAGATTTTTTGGTTCCATAGTGAAAGTTCTCAGCGTAACCGTTGTCAGTACCTACCCTGTTTACTCCGGCTTCATGACCCAAAAATCACCTTGTGGAACTCCTGGTATATATGTAAGCTTTGCATGCGAGCAATAACGCGCTTATTGAGCAAATGTGACGAAAATTATAGTTTGATAAGTATTTAGCTGTAAGAGGTACCTCAAAGATCCATTTTGTTGTACAGGTAAAAGGTGTATTGATTTCATAGGAAGATCAGCGCTAGTTTACGTCGGCACCATGCTAAGATGAGACCATTTTGTAGCACATCATCTTTGTCATACCCTTATTTGATTTGTTGTCTTGTTTTTTTGTTTATCACTATATCACGAATAAATATATTCTATTCTAAAAGATGAAACTTTCCAAGTAAAAGGAGGCAAATGCGTTTCTTCAGCAAAACATTTCATCGTTTCCCACAAGCCTCTTTTTCCAGGCCAGTTGATGGAACCCGTCCAATATGGAGCGATAGTGCACCCAGCCCTAACGATTGGCCTAGACCAGCAAGACTCGTCCTACCGGCTCAGCTTTCTAGCTCTAATCAACTCTAATCGAATTATGTTGGACGCGTATATAATATTATAATGATACCGTATAGATGGTAACAGTTTAGTGGTTATTGTGAAAACTTGGAAGAGGTGGAGTTGAATTTTAATGAAAGCTACTGATTAATATACGCGAGTTTATCCGTTTTCATAGTTTTGTTTCATGAGTAATCCACGCGGTAACTGAAGAAAATATTATGAATACTACTAATTATCGCTTTAATTGATAAAATGAAATTAACGGCGGCTTTCTAAATGAAATAAAAATTAAAGACTAGGATTATTTTGAAGCATCAAAGGCCCATAGATAAATATCTTACGACGAACATGCAAAAAGAAAACACCTTAACCCTTAAACAGGCCTGGCGATTTTTTCACTTTCGTATCCTGATTTCGGTAGATAATAGCGTCAATAAAAAACTAATTTCTTGTTTTTTTTTTTAGAAACATTATTTCCAAAAAAAAAACTCGGTGGTCAATATACGCCCTGTGCTCGTCACCAGGAGGCCCACGTGTTCCGTATGTGGCCACTGCCCTGCTGGCGATACATTGAAGTTTTAAGGGGTAGTAGCTATGTTTAAATATAAATTATGGACAAAATAAAACCACAATAAAAAGTAAGAAAAAGGACATTTATTTTTACATTCAAACGCCATTTAGCAAAATCCGCTTCAAAACTAACTTATAATTGTATACTTATAGTAAGTCTTGAGATGTTTAGTGGGTGGACCTACATGGTGTACAGTAATGAACTTACCCTTAAATTTCACATAAATGCCCAGCCGGGCAGTGGTCACATACAAACCACTTGTGCCAAACCGAAACGGGCAGAGGTCATATAGGGCCCACAAACTTTAAGAGCAAAAATTTTAAGTAAAAAACTATTACCGTGACCATTTATGACATACTACACTTACATTGCCTTATATACTACCAAAATAAATCGACACATAGCACTTACCGTAATTTTTTTCGACACAATAATAGTATTTATCTGGAGCAACACACAAAATCTGCCACTTTTTCTGTTTTTGAATTTGACAACTAAAACGTCAAAGAAATTTGTTCTGACACATCGATTTTGGGTGCGTTTAGAAATCCGTCAGTTAATAGACTATACGTGAGTGACATTTAGTGGCCGATACAAGCATATTGCTCGTCAGAAAAAAATCATTTGCTAAGTGGCCGCTATGAGATCACAACCTGGTTAAGGGTTAAATACGAATTACATTTTGGCGACATAACAACATGGCTTCATTGTGTTGTCAGAACTGACTAGGTAGAGAAAATTACAATTCTGACCGAATAATTCAGCATGTAATGTTACTATTAGGTTAGATTTATAATTTTATTATAACAAACACCGTAATATAAAACGGAGTTAGGTTTATGAAGCAAACTAAATAATATTCAATATAATTAATACAAAATACTATTATACCTACACTTTTACGTTGACATTGTAAAACCCTTATTAGGTATTAGCGTTACCTGGTCGTGTTACATCTATACTCATAATTATAGATTACGTGTTACTCATATAGATATGAATGAACCGTAAAAATAGGTACATGACATGTTCGTTTGAAATCTAATGATTTAAAATATTTTATAAAACTCATAACAGGTACGTATATATTTTTTTCTTACTACCTATTCACCTTTTTTATCAATTTGTGCCTATTCACGTTTATATTTGTATGTAAGTCCCAAAAACAACCTTATTTTAATTCCTTCACGAGTAACTTCGTTAATTTATGTAAATACTAGCATTTGCCCGCGGCTTCGCACGCGTAGATTTTGGACTTCTATGAAAAAAAATGTGAAAACCTAACCTGAACCTCCTTTGATAGTCGTTCGTTTCTATGTGGGGTCGCAGTTCTAACCTAACCCAAAACTTACTTTGATAGCCGTTCGTTTCTGTGGGAGATCGCAGTTCTTACCTTTCCTAAAC
This sequence comes from Thaumatotibia leucotreta, assembly GCA_025490895.1. NCBI lineage: Eukaryota > Metazoa > Arthropoda > Insecta > Lepidoptera > Tortricidae > Thaumatotibia > Thaumatotibia leucotreta. Next base: position 11,317 of record JALPQI010017009.1, read on the forward strand.
CGAAGTAGAATCTTACCTTATTACATTCTGTCTGAAGTCTGTTTCATTGAACAGCATATTAGTATGACATAATTAAATACTTAATTGCAAATAAACTAAACGAAATAAAATTAGCAACGCAGGCATCGTCATTTCCTGGGTGAATATCTAAGCGTTTCAACCGCCTAATTTTGGTAGCATCATTTTTGTCGAAGTTTCTATTCGTTACAATATGCTACTTTGTCATTTTAAGGAGGCACGATACCTTATACAAATGGCGAAGTATAACATTTAGATGTTTAGAAATTTTGGCAAAAATTATGCCACCAAAATTAAGCGGTTGAAATTCTCAGATATTCACCCTCCTACAAAACAATAATGTAATCCGCCACAGGCTTCGTCCTTTTCTTTTATGGTAGAATAGTCAAGCCAAAACATTTAACCGGTGATGAGTCAGTCAATCAGGACTGCCACCACAGTGACTCGATAAACCATAGAAACGATATCCATGATGTTTTTTTTTACTGTTTAACCATTTCACCCCTTTCAGAGGTTGAATTCTCAAAAACCTAAAACACATCTTTATCTTTTTATGTTTAGGAATACTCCTGTAAAGTTTTGGATAAAATGGTTTAAATAATCAAGTTTTCCCATACAAACTCTGGATCCCCATCATTGCACTCCTTAGGGTGTGGATTTTGACTTAATTTTTTTAAACCACCCCTACACCCTTAAAGGAACCTACGTGCTAAATTTGGAATCTCTAGAACTAGAAGTAAACATAAATAATTAACCTTTGTTTGTTTGTTTTTCGAAAATTTTAAATAAAGGTTAATTATTTATGTTCTCATTTAATTTACAAAATACTCCTGCGAAGTTTCGGATAAAATAGTCCAAGTAATCTTGTTTCACCATACAAACTTTGGAGCCCCATTTCAACTCTTTAGGAGGTGAATTATGAAAAATCCTGGAATTACTTTTCTTAGATTTTTATTCTAAATTAGTTTACGCAATATGAAATGTCTTAATCTAAAACTAAACTTATTTTCATACAAACTTTCATCCCCATTTTTACCCCCTTAGGAGAATTTTTTTAAATACAAGTACTCGAGGTAAAATACTCGTACTATATAACATGGTAGAGGTATGTAGATAAGTACCTACTTCTTCATTGGGAACAACACTTCTATGACGTTTTGAATTAAATACCTAGCCCAACGAATCTGGTTCCTCCTTACAAACTTTAACCTTCCATTTCACCCACATAGGAAATGAATTTTCAAAAAACCTGAAACACATGTTTACTTATTTATTGTTAAAAACATTCGTGTGAAGTTTCGAATAAAATAACCCAACTAATCTTATTTCCCCATACAAACTTTAACCCTCCATTTAACCCCCATACGGAATGAATTTTAAAAAACGTGAAAAACGTGTTTACTTATTTATTATTAAAAACATTCCTGTGAAGTTTTGCATAAAATAGCCCAACTAATCTTGTTTCCCCATACAAACTTTAACCCCCTTTAAGGGAGGAATTTTCAAAAATCCGTTCTTAGTGCGCCTCTAGACATTATAAAGAATCTAAATGCCAAGTTTGAACTCTCTAGGACCAGCGGTTTGGGCTGTGCGTTGATTTAAGTCAGTCAGTCAGTCAGTCAGGACATTGCCGTTTATACAGGGTGGAAAGGGACGACGTTCCTTCCCGCTATTGACTTTTCCATACTATTGAACTCTAACTAATCACTCACTTTGTATGAGGGGTTACATTTTTAAAAACATTTTACGATGTTGGTCCCATAGTGAAAGTTCATCGTAATGGTTGGTAGACTCGGTCGGTAGCGGGATGGAACGTCGTCCCTTTCCACCCTGTATATACCTATAGATATGAGAATAATTATTCCTATTTAGCAATGTGCAAGTTGCAGATTATTCTCAAAATTGCGGGAATATACTCCAAAAATTCCGAGAATTTTCATTAGAATTTAAGAGTAAGTTATCATTTAGAATGTTTCCATGAGAACTTATAATAAAGTGTTAATATTTTATTTTACAATTGAGTAAATAAGGCATAAAATATACCTTAAAATACATTTTGACATGATTAGATTGCTTGCAACATTTTAATTACCGAGAACATTCTCTATAGAAGTTTCGCAACTTATGAAACTTCTCCTCGGTACATTGCTAGAACCTTTGCACTTCTACAGGTAAATAATACACAATTAAGCCAGGAAGACACACTTCTCTGATCCATCTTTTACCGGCTACCGTTATCATTCACAGGCTAGCCACTAACGGGTCTCTTCCTGCCACCCACCCCGATAAACCATAATGCAACCAACATGTACGTGCAGCCAACCAGGAAAATGTTAATTCTTTACATCAAACTCACAAAGACGATAATAGAACATCCAGTTCCAACCAACGACGCAAACCTAGCATGATCAGGCGTAGTTATACCTTCAAGTTTATGATCCCGACTACATATAGGACATAAAATTATGGTCAGAGAAAACTAATGATGAATAAATAAATTTTTATTACCTGATTGACTCGTAATTATGTAAGTTGTTACAGATTTTTATGTCCTCAATTTCTCTGCGGTGATTTAAAATGTCAATTCGCCAATTACTTTTTAATTGGTTGTGTAACCTTCTGTTTCCGTTCTTTCATATTTAACTAAGTTGAAAAAAACAGATCGACGTGTATTAATATTTGCTAAAGATTAAATATGCAGCAACACTATTACGAAAACAATGAAAACAAATGTACAACAGTTCTTTCAAATCAATCTAAACGCCAACTTAATTGCTGACGATTGCATTCGAAATGGAAGCTAAAAGAAATGCAAATCCTACAAACCGCATTTTGTTTATTTTCGTTGACCTGCATCCGATGACCTTGATACTGCATCATTACAGCGGCTTCGACACGCGTTTCCATTCAGTTGATTAATGTCCGTAGACATAAATATAAACCTAATGTGCAATAATTTACACAAATAATCACAAAAGCTCTACGTGGCCAAAATCAATCCTAATGCCTTCAATATAAAGTGATAGAAATAGCATTTTAATGAACAGCTTTATAACAGAATCAACAGTCTTTTTGTAAGTGCTGTAATATTGAAAATATAATCCAAATTAGCTTGAGCTCTCAAATAGCAAGCATAAGAAACAGTTACAATAAAATCTAGTTGCAGAATCGCAACGAAAAGATCTAACTTAATTGGTCATCGGATAATGATGACTCACTCAAATTAAGATGGGAGCTTTCCAAACGAAAGGTGTTGAGAAGTCGAGCTAGCTGCAATTATCCCGGGCCGTAACTCGAGGCAATTATGATCTTTTTGCCGGAGCCCCGTTATCTTAGCTTAGATGCGGAGCAAAAACGCAGTCCGCGCAGTGTGGGAGCTCCCGCGGTCGCAGGCGCACGCTGTACTTGATTACGTTCTCGCACGATGGCTCCTCGCGCGCTCCTGTTGGCAGTAGCCATCGTTTGCCTGCATGAAGCCTCAACCAGGCCTGTCCGTCGAACTCTGAACTTCAACATGTTCGTCCTACGCCCACGCCCAGATGCACCAGACCGCCTACTCATGAGCACAGATGGTGTCTCTAGATTTGGTCCTATTTTAGAATACCTCGTACAAAGGGTCCAAGGTCTCATGTCGGTCCGACTGCCTCCAAAACCAGAATTCTCCGATCAAGTCGATGCTCCCGAAGATACGGCGGTGATAAAAGAAGAATTGCCGGTAGCTGATGCTGCGGAAAACGAAGTAGATGGGATACATGAAGCCAGGATGCCGGGAGTGGTTGTTAGGCCATCTAGGACAAAGCCTGGAACATATGAAGTCGAAATTGATGTGGTTGTAGACGACGGACAGCCAGAAAACAAAGAAAACAATGTCACGAAATAAAATGTGACAAATTCTTAATTCATAGTGAGCGAGTTTAAATCTCTGTTTATTGACCATGTCATAATCTCATAATAATGTAATTAGGAATTAAGTAGATGAAAAATATGTTGATTATTTATTTAGCAGTAGATAATTTATTTAAAAAATTATAGTGAATCTAGTGAGTGGTTATTTATAAATGTTTTGATGAAGTTTAGTCATGACAAGCAAATAATTTAGTAAAAACTGCCAAGTTTGCATTTATTAAGTTTAGCATTTTGCTTTTATTCGTTTTCGTCAAAACTTGCCATGATAAGGATATTAAAGTTTTCGTTTTTTATATTAATTAATAGATGTTTCACTATTTCAAACTCCCCCCTTGTTACTTAAAACCATGATAAATACTTAAAACGATATACTTACGGCATTTTGTATTTTATTGAAGTGAAAATCCAATAGAGTGGGTCGAATTTGAGCATTTTAGAATATGTTAAGCACAATAGGGCTCAAAAATGGCGTATTTTTTTTACATTTTAGGAAAAATACTATAAAATAAATTGCAATAGGTATACTTTTAGCCCTCTAACGGCCGTTGAAATAAATTTTATTTCAATGTTTTTATTAATTTTGTTATATTATATATAAAAAACTAATATCATTTTTTGACGAATATAGTCATATTAGCTTTAATGGTTGACTGGTAGAGAATGCCTTATGGCATTAAGTCCGCCTTTTGTACTCCTGTTTAGTGCAATAAAGTTTAAATAAATAATACCGATTTATAGAAAGTGCCTTGCGTCCTTATTATACGCCTTATTGGGTGTGTTAGAAGACATATAATTAATAACAAATTTAATAAGAGCATCAAGTAGGTGTAGCAATTCATTCCAAAAAGTTTGAATACCTGGTCTATGAGGAATTCGACGGGAAATACCTATTACCTAACTTGTTTACATGTGTTTTAGTTATTTGTGTGCTCTGGTTTTACTTTCATTGCAACAAAATACAAAAACACTTCTCGCAATGTATTTACATGATAAAATTTATAAAACGAAATCATTTGCCGCCTTACAATATCACATTTTTTTATAGATACTTTTATTTTAGAAGTAGGTACGTAAATAAATCATAACTTATCCTATTGTGCTGCAATAGCCAATTATTTAAACGTTTGAGTACTCTTCATTTAGTCGTTACAAAGAATCTAAAGTTAAATAAATATGAATAAAAACACTCATTATGAAAACAAATTCTTTGAGTTTCGCATTGTGAGGTCATTAAATTGTTTTAAAAAAGGAAGACAATTTCACTTTATTCACCATGCCATTTATTCATTTCATAGCTTCTAAACGATTATAAACATTATTATTACGAGTATATTAACAAGTGAAAATGTACCTAATGTACATACCTTTATGCCTGCCTAGAAAAAAAATGTTTCACTCTTAGTTCCAAAATGTTGACCTGGTTCTCTGTAGATACAAATCGTTCTTATGCATTTTCGTATAGATGGTAATAACCAAGCCGGCCAGACTTAGTTTAAAGCTCCAAAAAGATTCGACTATTTAAATGCGAAGACTCGTATTTTAACCGTTTGACCACAGTTAGTAAGATATTGGAGAAACAATAACCAGCTTATAATATCACCGTAGTCTTATTAGGTCATTTTCAAAAATTATTGTACGGTCGAGGAATTTAATTTCCTACCCATTTCGTATATTTTCATAGTCGCTATAATATGACAGTCCTAGCAGCTTCTATATTGATTGTCACTGTGACAAGGTACGAAATGGGTAGGAAATTAAATTTCTCGACTGTACGTAATAATTGAGAGCTTAATAAAAGAAAATGCAAATTTTAAGGGTAACTTTAAAACAAAAAACTTTAGCCTTAAGTTTTGTTTTCATTAAAGCCCCTGAGTTAGGAACAAATGTATATATTTAGATTAGGTAGGGGCCCTAATTATGAACATTTTTTACAATCGAACCAAATAACGCAAAGGTCTGTTTTGGTTTATATAGCGTAAATATTTGCCCTATTATTCAAGTAGGTACTAAACGTAAGCAACGTTTACGTATTTACGTGAAGTTCTACCATTTCTTCTGAAGTCTTATTAACAGCACATTATTTATAACTAACCCTTTATATTTTACTTTGGTTTACTTACTGAATCTGACAAATAAATACACGAAAAACTACGAAACGTAAAATACTGATCAATAGGTACATTATTTTTATGGGTTCAAAACATAGGTATGGTATAGGTAAGGTGGGGTAAGATGAAAGGGTTCTTTAATGGGGTAAGACAAAAAGTCGCCCTACTGGCACAGTATGAACGACGACTTTTTGTCTTACCCCGTTAAAAAAACCTTTTTAGTACAGATGGTGTCTTTTTTAGGCACTTGTGTCGTAGGTAATGTAGGTACTATTTCCTAATTAGTGCGCAAAAACGAACTTTGCGCACGCTTCGCTGTAATTTGTCTTTTTGACGCACTTGTTATGAAAAAAATCGTCCCTTACACGTGCAAAAACTTTTTTTAACTCGGGTGATTGCCGCCTCACTCTGGCTCCAACTTTCAACCCCGCCGAAAAAAGTTTTCCCGCACTAGTTAGGAAATGTACTATTTCATCTTACCCCACATTACCTTACCTTAATAAAGATTTACCATCTGGCTCTAACTTTTAACTGGAGGACTTTTTTGCGAAAATATAAGTTAAAGACACAGAGACATATTTGTTTTCCTTTGTTACAGTAGGTATTCGAGGTATTACATTATTGTTATTCATTTATTGATTAGGGTGAAACACTATAATATTGTACGCGATTGCAATAAAATACCACAGGTAAAATATTATTAAAATTATGACCTTTGAGTTCATGGTAGAATCCCAAATAACTACGTTGTATGAATCCTGAAGATACTGACGTTCATTCACAAATATCTAGATCTAGTTACCGTAGCCGTTTTTTTCAATGGAATTTCAGTTCTAATATTCCTATTAAACAAAACTTACACTGTAATTTGAATAAGGCGTTGAAGAAATCATTCAGTGTAACCACGAACGTAGCAAGCTGCAGCACGCATATTGTGTTGAATTGCTAATAGAAAGAATCACCTGTCAACTATCACATAAAAGCATTCTGAAAAATAAAAAAATATTATAGAAAAAAATCTGAATTAAAGTACTTACTTACTTACTCCGCTGGCTCAGCGACCCAAAGTGGATCTTGGCCTCCGATACGAGTTGGCGCCAATGCGCCCGGTTCTGTGCGATCTCCTCCCAGTTCTCTGCGTTCAGGGCGCGTAGGTCCTTCTCCACCTCGTCTTTCCAGCGGTATCTTGGCCTACCAACCGGTCTGCGTCCACTGGGTCTTCCTAGGAAGGCCTTCTTCACCGCCCTGTCAACTGGCATCCTAAACACATGTCCGAGCCAGCGAAGCCTTGCGGATTTTATCTCGCCAATGATGTTGGGCTCAGAAATGATGTCCTCCAGCTCTTGGTTTTTTCTAATTCTCCAACTACCGTCAGGTCTCTGGGTAGGTCCGAGAATTTTGCGGAAGATTTTTCTCTCTGCAACAAGGAGCTTATTCTCTTCTTTCAAGGTGAGCGTCCACGCTTCGCATCCATACATTAAAGTACATACATGAATTAAAGTACAGTTTTAGATATTTAGTCTCCTAATAGTGAAATTTAGTTCTTAAATAATTTGTTTCTATTTAGTCAAGGAGAAGTACTTTTTCGTGTTTAGATTTCGCGTACTTATTTTTTTTACAATTTTAACTTATTCTGCACCATGAAAGTTAATGTTTAGGTAGTATTCATTTATTTCAAAATAATGAGAGGTTAGAGGCAGAACCAACTATTTTTGACAATTTGTTGATTTTGACCTGTTTTGACGATTCGTTTTCAAAATACCTAGTTTTTTGCCAAAAGATATTGTACCGAAATATTTGGTTCTGCTTCTAAACCGGCGGAATTCTGATTTCTGATTTCAAATATTTTTTTATGGCTGTATTTAATCGTATGCGATGACGAATCCTACAAAAATCGAAAATACAACAGAAAATAAAATTGAAATTTATGTTAATCAGTGCGTTCAACTCGGGACCTTAAAAAAGAAAGCCGAAGCAAGGTCAGGACTACGTCAGTAGGCCAGTGGTACCACAACGCATAATAATGTTCACCGGATGTGCTTCCCTGTCAGAACCGTAGCTACTTTCAAACTATACACATCCTGTGTCGTCTAACAATAAGCTAATAACTTTGTTGTGACGGGAGATAGTGAAGTGAAGTAAACATATCAAGTTTATGAAGTGATTATACCAAAGAATAGTGTAATAATGAAGTGTTATTTACTGCTAGTGACTGTTTTTATAATTCATGTAAAAGCAGCGCCAGTAGCAGAACTTCGAATGCAGACAAACCAATTAGATCAAATGTTATTAAATGAAATTGCTCAAGAATCTATGGAGAAATGGATTCTGCAGAATCAGTATAATTCAATGCAGCATCAGTTGATGGCAATGCAGTATCAGCAAGCGAAGACAAAAGCTCAGTATAGTGCACCGCCAGTTCTGTAAGTTCGAGAGTTTTGAAGATAATGTCATATATGATTAAAAGATTCTTGTAAGACTTGTACTCTTTTTTGAGATTCTTGTACGAAGTATTCTGGAAGAAATACTTTCGAAACATTTTCACAAGCTTTTAATTAGTTTTACCTATTCCGATGTTAGTTGGTCGGTAGGTAAATCTTGCGTTCCGGTATGTAAGTCGAATGACAATATAAAATAATGATATCACGGAACTGGTCTGATGATGAATTCGGAAGGTGGCCACAGAAACTTGGGAATATACGATATAACCGTTTAAATTTTGGGGTCGTTAGACTCGTTTTAGTGAGTATTAGATCAAATGACTAAAGAAAGTCCGGTCGTCGATAAAAACTTGTATCATAAAATACTTAAAATTATTTTCGCTTTAATAACTTTTTTCATATTCCTTAACATTATTGATGATGAATGAATCAAAAACATAGGTGAATGATTTACCTTTTAATAATCTTAAAAAATACGTATAACCAACTAGATTTTTCATTTCAGCACTCTACCTCAACAACCTTTATTAATATTAGTACCCAGTGGTATCGCGAAGACAACGAATCAAATAAAAA
>JALPQI010017010.1:0-18665 GCA_025490895.1 Thaumatotibia leucotreta
ACCGTAGCTGGTTTTTTTCAATCGAATTTCCTGTATTCCTATAAATAAGAGTAGGTACCTATGTCAGTTTAAAGTGTCACAGAAGTGACACGGTAAGTTGTTTTTTGAAAATTACTGCTTAAACTGACTACTTAAAATGGAAACATATTATTTTTATAGTAGTTGGCGATATTTTAATTAGCTGCTTTAAATCAGAAAATCCATGTTCGCCGCGTCGGTATTCTAACATAGTCCCCTTAGAATTATAGCACCTCTCGATATGCACAATGTACTATTTTTTAGTCATGTATGACTTCGCTCTGATATTTGTCAAGAGTAGCACTGTCAAAGGCAAAATAATACAATAATGCTTAACAATATGTCCCAGTGCACTTTAATTCTGTGTTACCTATAATTTTAAGTTATAAGAATGTCGTCGCACCAACCATAATTGTAAGAGGATTTTTAGATACAAATTTTTTCACTTGACTGTATACGTACAACGTAATATTTTTACATTTTCTTACAAAGTATTCCAGTCTGAAATGTATACAACAATATATATCGGCGTGCAAGCCTGCACCGCCCTCTCCCTAGCTGTAATGAAATGCTATAGGTATTCATGTCGCCTCAGCAATACACCCTTGGCATACTGATACTGTGGATTCCGGGGCATCGAAGTTTCTGGAACGAAATGCTGTGCTGGAAGGTTTTTATCATTTTGTAGTGAGTTGAGAGGTTGATTTATGCGTTTATGGGTTTTAAGGATATATAACGTTGTGACAAAGTATTAGAATGTTTAAAATTGGCACAGTCTTGTTTTTTTCCATACTGTTGACGGGTTATTATTATTATCTTTATTGGAGAAACAACAGAATAGTGACAATAAAGGTATTTAAGATCTAAAGTACTAAAATTAGGTGTACACTTACTTCCTTAAACGTTCTCACTAAGAAGTTGTAAGGTAGATACAGTAATACTACGGTAAAATAATCAAAAACGAATGTTCGTGATTTTCGTTTTGAATAAGGCCTTAACTTTGTATTAATTTCATATTATTTTCTTCGGTTACCGACGACGTTAAATATATATCCATCAAAATAAGAATGATAAGTACAAAACTACCCACAAAGAAATAGTTATTTATTATACAAGGGGGCAAAGTTGTTGTTTAACTGTCGTGCCAATATTGAGACCTGAGCTAGCGAAAGAATCCAAAATTGAGCCACGAGCGTAGCGAGTGGTTCAAAAACTGGAATCTTGAGCATTGCGAAGGTCTCAAGGCACGAGAGTTGAACTAACTTTGCCGCCAAGTGTAATACAACTTTTTTCCCCTCACTATCGCGAGGAAATATGATTACAAATCTCATCCAAATGTAAATTAACTTAAAGAAACCATTTAAAACTCAATGTCGAAACGTATCGTAGAATAGAGTTACTTCTGGAACTTAAATATAGCCAATGGCTTACAAAGTCACCCATGAGAAACGACCAATTTAACATGTGAGCTCCGATTGCGCACGTTTACTACGGTCATACAGATCCACTTATACTAGGCAGTTGGGGGCTATAGGAATTAGAGCAATGTCAAATTACTTTATTCACAAGTTGGTAAAAAGCGTTTTTACCCGCTCGTATTAAAGGATAAACGAGCGCTTTACTATCTAGTGAGGGGAAAATAACTAAACCACATACAATACATTTAAAGGGTGGATGTACGTTAATACCTACTAAATTTGTAAACGAAGCTAGTTATTCAATACAAATATTTTCAAAATGAAGACAAGAAACAAAGACTAAAGTATTTTCAAACAACAACACAAGAAACTTGTTTTCATTTAGAAAATACCTTATAACGAATAACTAGCTCAATTCGCATAGATATATTAGATATATCTATCAAATTTCCTCCATTGTCAGTCGCCCGCAGACCACGAACCCTGTATAGTGTTCGAAACGTCGGGATGAAGTTAAATTTAATTAATATACGCGAGTTTATCTGTTTTATAGTTTTATTTCATCCGTTTATTTTTTCTTGCAATTAACACTTACGCTTTTATATTTTATTTATGTTTTTAGTACAGATGGTGCCTTTTTGCGCGCTAGTGCGAGAAGTGGCTCATTTTACGTCATGTCCAAAACTTCGGAGGGCCATCTGTACTAAAAAACATCGTACGAAACACGTGCAAAAAGGAAATTCGTAACTCGTGTCGATTTAAAACACTCTTTTTAGTCGTGTTTTAAAACATCGCCACTCGTTACGAATTTCACGTTTTTCACTTGTGTCGTAATATTATTATCGTACTGTTATATCTGGCTACTATTTTGGGTTCCTATTCGTCCTTTGACTTAGATTCATTAATAAAGCAATATATAATTTACGCAACTCTTTATCAGTCTGATAATTTGACTAATGCTAAAATTAATTAGCGCCAGTCCTGCCATAAATTACACTCCGCTGTTTTACTTGGGATCTGTTTTCTCTAATTAATGGAACACAAACTTTTCTGAAGCTCTGAAATACGGTATTCATTTCCAATTTATTATTAGCGTCATATTTTTTTTTTTTGTTTCATCAAGAAGTTAACCAACCAATTATTTTAGAATTATAACGAACGTGAGACTCAAACTACAATATTATGGAACCGGGTTACTCAAGTAATTAAAATTCGATGATTACTCAACATGTTTCGACCCCCGGTCAAACCCAGGTGAAACAAGTGAAACCAAACTTTGTACTCCCTTTGCTCGACCGAATATACCTACGCAGCCTGATAAATTTGGTTTTCCGGCGTCTGCAGTAAAGTACAGTCACAATCAAATATGTTGGAGCGTCCTACAAGCGCTAGCGATTGGCAACTTGGCTAAGCATCCAGGTCTCTTATCATGGCGTTAGATTGCATGCTCAGATATTTTTGAATACCGTGGCTGTTCCAATATATATGATGGTGACTGTACTACTATTGTTCCCATCACATACTTCTGGTAGCAGTCATTTCACACAATAGAGTTCATTTTTATATAAAGTGTCCAGTTACTGGAGAGTGGCCAATTAGGTACTAGCAATTTACCCTACATTTAAAAAAAAGGTTAATATTGCGCCGTATCTTACAGTTAAGTTACTATAATAGTCCAACTCATACATATTTTTTCAAAACGACACAGACTTTTCTTGTTTTTATTTGGTAGGTACAGTCAAGGGCAAAAATATCTGTACACTTTTTTACTTATGTCTGAAGCATAAGGCTTAAAATCGTATATATATTTATGCCCCTGCCTGTACACATAAAAATACATATGAATAATAAAAAATATTCATACGGCATAGCAAAAAACAATAAGATGAAAAATAAATTAGACTAGGCGAGTCCTGTATTTCTTGGTTACGTGGTTTTACAAACTAAGGATTATTATAAGAAATGGGTGTACTGATGTACTCATCGATAATCATACCGTGTCGATATTTCATTTTGTCAATCCCTCGAATGTACTAGAAACATATCTAGGTATACTTATTGTGATATTGTGAAAAACTTTTAAGCTGCTTCATATTTATTATTATTTAAGAGATTACGTAAAAATGAATTTGAATGCATTGACAGCTCTGTGAAATTGCTTTTCATTTTATTTTGCAAATGGACTTTAAATCCGGATTTTTTTGATGACTGAATACTAAAATGCCATAATAGTATTTTACATAATCGTGTTATAACATGGAACTTTTGAGTTACGTGTCATACTCGTTCAGATCGTGCCATACTTAGGGCCACGAAGCTTGCTGAAATTGAAAAGCTTGATTAAGTATAACACTATAGTATACAATATATTTTTGCTACGAGTCAATAAAAAATAGTAAACAAATCTTAATAATGAAATGAATACACCGAAACGAAGTGCCGATCCTGAGGTGGCCGCCCGTTATTTGTTGCCTACAGCGTTGTATAATGAGTTCATAGTAGTTGAGTAGCGAACTCGATGTAAATGTTCATGATTATAATAGGGATGATGAATGTAGTTAAAATAAATTATTTAACATTATGCACGACATAATACACGAAGAAATTATTACTAAGATGTAGATTTTAGTAATTTTGTACAGAATATTATACTTCTATTTAATAAATTGAAAAGAACTTAAAATAGTAGGTCATTTGGCAGTACTCAAATGTGACGTCACTTTTGAGTATTTCACATAAAAATACCCCTTGTTCCCCGCCCATTACCAAGTTACATAACCAGCACTGGTAGAGGACAAATTATTCCTACTACAAAACCGGGTAATGTAGTAAGAATTTTGTTTCCTTGAACAAAACCAACGCCATGTGCCGGTAATGTAATAGGAAAGAAAATTCCTAATACAGTACCCGGTCGGTATTGGAGTAGGAATATGAGTGTCTCGCACATAACCATCGTCAAAATGATGAACAAGCAGGTTTTCTAACAGGACCTTAGCAATCTCGTTACAAAACCAACTTTTAAGCCAACTGTTAGGGAGGAAATATGAAGATTTAGTTTAGTCCTTTAGATTTCTGTATAAATTTTATTCACGAACAAAGACTTACAATCAGTTTCTTCAATCTACATTAATTCCATTATATACTATTTGATATAGTAATACTTTTTTATTAATCCTTAACTTAACTTAAATGGTTTTTTCGTCCCTTTCACTCTTATGAACATATTAATAAGACCGAAAGGGGCAATCAATACTAAGCGGTTTGCTAAGTTAAGAGATGTTTGATGAGTAAGGCGATTAGAATAGATAGAGTGTAGTGAGAGGAGGCAAATTCCAACTACCTAGCAAAGTTTAAACTACCTAAAATATTATGTTACACTGGCTTTTTTTTATTCTACGAACCATTTAAGTTAAGTTAAGGATTAATGAAAAAGTATTACTATATCAAATAGTATACAATGTAATTAATGTAGATTGAAGAAACTGATTGTAAGTATTTGTTCGTGTATAAAATTTATACAGAAATCTAAAGGACTAAACTAAATCTTCATATTTCCTCCTTAACAGTTGGCTTAAAAGTTGGTTTTGTAACGAGATTGCTAAGGTCCTGCTAGAAAACCTGCTTGTTCATCATTTTGACGATGGTTATGTGCGAGACACTCATATTCCTACTCCAATACCGGCCGGGTACTGTATTAGGAATTTTCTTTCCTATTACATTACCGGCACATGGCGTTGGTTTTGTTCAAGGACACAAAATTCCTACTACATTACCCGGTTTTGTAGTAGGAATAATTTGTCTTCTACCAGTGCTGGTTATGTAACTTGGTAATGGGCGGGGAACAAGGGAAAATTCCCTAGTGGTGATCGTTTTGGCAGTTCGAAAAAAGATGCTGATTTGACTTGCCAGTCATTATGCCTATTTTGTGGTAGGTATTTAAAAAAAGGTAAACAATCTTGAGTAGAAAATAAGTTTTAGCAAATATACATAATATAGCAAGGAAATACAGTGATCTACATTTTTTTGATTCATTAAGTACCTAATTTGGATTTTTAAATGCATTTTTCAATGAAAAGATACTGAAAGATTGTGTACCTTTTTTTTAATACCTAACCAAACAGAGTATAGGGATCAATTGTTTAACAAAGTCAGTTATTTTTTTGATACTACTAGGTGGTGTAAAAAACCTTATTTCCACAAACTTGGCTATTTTGAAATTGTAGAGGTAAATACTTATTTTATTATAGGTATCAATAAACAGTATGCCAAATTAACTTGAGATGATTCGGATGTTTTGAAGTAAGTCATGTCAACAATCATTGCAAGTTTGAGAAAAAAGCGATAGTTTCATTTATTTCCAAACTATTCCTATTAGTCAGAGGGATTCCCGCTGGGTTGAATTACCCCTAACAAGCTGACGCGGTCTGATGACACCCACTGAGTTTTCTGTCTGAGATGTTCGTCTGTCGACGTTTTGTATAAATACACCTACTTACACAAGATCTACTGACGATTATATAGGTTGGTATAATTATGTAGATGAAGTACTTGCGAGAATATTATTCGTTACATTTTTGGGATTAATGGATTTTAATCTGAAATGTAGATCGATTGTAAAAAAAATGTACGCAGTTAAAGACCTTAATCGAACACTGAGAAAAATGCTAAGTTGGATTTATCAGATCTTGCGTAATTCGAACCGGAAATTAAGGTTGATTGGGTCCTATCACAATTTTATTTTTATTTTACCAAACTTTTTATGTTGACATTCTACTAAATTGATTTGGTTGATTACGCAGTTTTTTGTTGATTACACCAGTTGTTTGGTATAATGTACAATGTTCTTTGTTGATTTAACCAGAACTCTGGTATCGACTTCAACCTTTTTAGTTTTGTACATTTGATAGCAAGGATTTGTTACATGTATCAAAGTTTCCTCGTAATATAGCAAACCTGAGTCACTTTGGTAACTATTTTTTTCAGTGAAACCAAAATCACAATCACGTCAATTGTATTACGAAAGTTAGTCATACAAACTACACACTCCGGCAATGAAAACGGGTCAGGTGGTTTTTTTCATACAAGATAATGCAAACATGAAGAATTCAAATATGTTTTTAAAATATTTATAGTGTAGGTAAAATCTTTTTTTAAATCAGGTTGTATTGGAATTTCCCTAAATTTATAAATAAACGTCGGAATGAAGTTAAAATTAGTTAATATACCCGAGTTTATCCGTTTTCATAGTTTTATTTCATGTGTAATCCTCGCGGTAACCGAAGAAAATATTTATAAATAAACCCAAAAATACTCTGAAATGGTTGTTAGGTCCGTTTGTATAGACAAAAATGTAGACCGTTTAAGAAAACCACTTAAAATGTATGGTAGGTAAATCAAGTTTTTTAAGTTATTTTTAAATGTATGGTAAATCGAGTTCTACGGCAGTAGTAAAAGGGGGCAAATTTAAAAGAAATAACTAGGTTCCTATTGTTGATTACTCATAGAAAACTTGAATATGTCGCCCATTTTCAATGCGATAAGTTGTTACACAAAAACATCATGAAACAAAAATGTTGACGTTATATTTTGTTGTCATTAAATGCCTTCAATTATATAAAAAAAATTGCGAACCCAGATACCTGACCAACTTCTCTTCAATTTATTTAATACCACTTGACCATAAACAAGTATTCGCTCCACCATTATTTTTATTTCCATACTAAACCTGACGGGAGATTTGTGATAGGAAACTACAATAAAATGCATAAGCAATATTTATTATTTTATCGCGAACGCGACTTTTATAGTGAGTCTGATTTACGGCGAACGATTTTGGGGCGGGCTGCTATTTCCGATTTTACGCATCACAAGAACTTCCGCGAATCTTCTCGGAATTTCCTAAATGTGATTGTACGCTTATAAATAAAAAAAAACCTTTCTTATTCCCTAGGGGTCCTCTGCAGGCTTAGCCAAATGCAAAAATAATTCTGGAATCGTATATGATATGCGATAAGCCATGTGACCATAATAATGTACGGAAATAGTCACGTGACTTTTCGTACGAATCTGTCATGGTCGTTCATTAAGTACTTATCGCTTATCGATAAGATTGCAGAATGGCATCTTTTCTAGGCATGTTGTTTCTTAAGTAATTAATTGAATCAGGCGTTACTTTGCGGAAGTCCATATTAAAGGATGAACAATATTGCTTTGCTCTTCCGCGATACAGAATGTGTAGTTAATTAGTGTAACCCGCTATAATTACTTGCGTATTTTTTGCATGCAATTCATTTTCCCACCCTCCCGCCGCAAAAATAAATACGCAAATAACTATAACAAACCACCACCAATAACACTATACTCGACACGTGTTTCGCCTCTCTACGAGGCATCATCAGGAGTTGACAATGTTGTCGGTCTGGTGTCCGGCAACAGAATGAGCTGTCCTGTCTGGTCGGCCATATTTATAACCTCACCCTGACCCCGCCCACTACCCCCTTCTCCCCCCCTGGTAACGGAAAAAATTCGTAATAACGGCGATGACGCAACATTTAGCTGCTCGTTAATAATTACACCTCTACCGTTGTACCTAACTATTTCCAATTGTTCCAGAACGTTCAAACGTAAACCTTTATCACAAACGTGCAGAACATTAAAAGAGTGGTCCTCAGATAAACTATGGCCACTCTCTATCAAATGTTTCGCGAAATTTGAACGTTCTGGATGGTTATGCCTATAAGATGTAACATGCTCCTTATACCTTGTGTTAAAATTACGGCCCGTTTGCCCCACGTACACCTTATTACAATCATCACAAGTTAGCTTATACACACCAGATTTCTTGCCCGTCTCAATTTGATCTTTGCCGTTACAAAGTTTTGAATGTAACGTATTGTTTGTCTTAAAAGCAACATTAATATTATTAGACTTCAAAACTTTGTAAATATCATCTGATAGTTTGCCAACATACGTAATGCTTGCCTGAAATTTCTTGGTGGGTTCAGACGGCCGCGCAGCATACAACATATCATTGATCATGCCATTCTGTTTCTTTCTGATTATACCATCCACAACTGACTTATCGTAGCCGTTAGAAACCGCCAAGTGATAGATGTTATTCAATTCTAGCTGATAATGCTCATCAGAAAGAGGGACAGTCAACAATCTATGCACATAACAATGAAAAGCCGCTAACTTATGTTGCCACGGATGTGTAGAAGAAGCCGGTATAACTGTGTCAGTCTGTGTAGGCTTACGGAAAATTCGGAAATCGTGTCTGTTATTAACCCTTGTGATCGTCAAGTCCAGGAAATTAAGTGAATTGTCGTGCTCTAATTCTTTCTTAAACTTAATTTTCGGGTGCTTGTTATTAACCTCGGTAAAAAATGCATCCAGCTGTGTCACACTGCCCGTCCAACAAATAATTAAATCGTCCACGTACCTAAAATAATACAAAATATCCCTATTACCTACAATATGCTGGTTTTCAAAGTCATCCATAAAAATATCAGCCATTAAAGGACTCAATGGTGAACCCATTGCCAAACCATCATTTTGCAGGTAATATTGACCCCTAAATCTAAAATAATTTTGTTTCATACAAATAGCAGTGAGTTGCAATAATTCATCCACCTCTCCCGGATGCAGCCGCTGTCTTTCAAACGTACCACGAAGGATGTCCAATGTTTCGACAAACGGTACATTCGTAAACAAACTGTCTACATCCAACGAAAGAAGGATAGCATTCTCAGGCAAGTTAATACCCTTGATCCTCTCTACTAGATCTAAACTATTCTTTAAACAAAACTTAGGCCGAAATTGGGATTTATTTCTAATAATGCAATTCAGTCTCTTTGCTAAATTATAAGTTGGTGCACCCAAGTATGACACCACTGGACGAATCGGAATATTGTCTTTATGAATCTTTGGAAGACCATAAAGAACAGGAGCTCGTGGATTCATGGGGATAACCATATTCTTCTCATGCTCGGTATCAAACACAAACGAAGAATCCTTAACCGCATGCCTAAGATCTTTCTGGAACGCTGGAGTTGGGTCTTTCCGTAAGATAGAAAAGCCATCGCCTTGGATAATATCTAATACTTTCTGATTATATTGACCCCGTTCCATGATCACAATGCAATTGCCTTTGTCTGCCTTTGAAACCACTAGATCATTATCTTGCACCTTTTGTTGTATAGATCTTAATAACAACATATTAGATCGTACCCCCGCATCCTCTACTAGACCAGCACCTTTAATAACATTAGCTACCATGGTTTTTGTGTCTACCTCACCACGCCCCCGAACAATAGCAACCTCGGCATCCACAGCCAAATTTTCAAGAACTCCCTGTTTTAGCTTAGGCTGGAAGTTATATTTCAATCCCTTCTCCAAAAGACCTACTTCATTTCCCGAAAATTCGACAGTAGTGAGGTTCTTCATGCGAGGGTGGAACTGGTGATGAGTTGGTGGTACTATTTCACCTCTGCCTAAGGAAGAATTAGAAGCTGCAGTTAATCTGTGCAATTTGTTAAGCTGTGCAATATACATCTCGTGAGCAAGTTCTGACGCGAAGTATCTGGCCTTTTGGTCAAGAATATCAAACTCGAGATTATGCAGCTTAAATGAAAGTTCGGAATACAGAACCTTAAGATGCAATTTTAAATTGTCTCTAACTGTAAACCAATGGCGAGATTCTTCGTTGAGCCAGACCTTTTGAGCCTTATTAATTGCCAACCTTGCCGACCTGCTAGTACTACTGCAACGGAAATGGATGTAATTAGGTACAACATTCAGCTGCTTACATCGCTGGTTAAACCAAACATTCTGGACAGCTGCACGATGCTGTTTCGTTAATTTGACATAAAGTCGTGCCTGCTCAGCCACGCTAGCTGCTTTTAAGTAATTAATTGAATCAGGCGTTACTTTGCGGAAGTCCATATTAAAGGATGAACAATATTGCTTTGCTCTTCCGCGATACAGAATGTGTAGTTAATTAGTGTAACCCGCTATAATTACTTGCGTATTTTTTGCATGCAATTAATTTTCCCACCCTCCCGCCGCAAAAATAAATACGCAAATAACTATAACAAACCACCACCAATAACACTATACTCGACACGTGTTTCGCCTCTCTACGAGGCATCATCAGGAGTTGACAATGTTGTCGGTCTGGTGTCCGGCAACAGAATGAGCTGTCTTGTCTGGTCGGCCATATTTATAACCTCACCCTGACCCCGCCCACTACCCCCTTCTCCCCCCCTGGTAACGGAAAAAATTCGTAATAACGGCGATGACGCAACATTTAGCTGCTCGTTAATAATTACACCTCTACCGTTGTACCTAACTATTTCCAATTGTTGGTTTGTGATAAAGGTTTACGTTTGAACGTTCTGGAACAATTGGAAATAGTTAGGTACAACGGTAGAGGTGTAATTATTAACGAGCAGCTAAATGTTGCGTTAAGCTGCATAATCTCGAGTTTGATATTCTTGACCAAAAGGCCAGATACTTCGCGTCAGAACTTGCTCACGAGATGTATATTGCACAGCTTAACAAATTGCACAGATTAACTGCAGCTTCTAATTCTTCCTTAGGCAGAGGTGAAATAGTACCACCAACTCATCACCAGTTCCACCCTCGCATGAAGAACCTCACTACTGTCGAATTTTCGGGAAATGAAGTAGGTCTTTTGGAGAAGGGATTGAAATATAACTTCCAGCCTAAGCTAAAACAGGGAGTTCTTGAAAATTTGGCTGTGGATGCCGAGGTTGCTATTGTTCGGGGGCGTGGTGAGGTAGACACAAAAACCATGGTAGCTAATGTTATTAAAGGTGCTGGTCTAGTAGAGGATGCGGGGGTACGATCTAATATGTTGTTATTAAGATCTATACAACAAAAGGTGCAAGATAATGATCTAGTGGTTTCAAAGGCAGACAAAGGCAATTGCATTGTGATCATGGAACGGGGTCAATATAATCAGAAAGTATTAGATATTATCCAAGGCGATGGCTTTTCTATCTTACGGAAAGACCCAACTCCAGCGTTCCAGAAAGATCTTAGGCATGCGATTAAGGATTCTTCGTTTGTGTTTGAAACCGAGCATGAGAAGAATATGGTTATCCCCATGAATCCACGAGCTCCTGTTCTTTATGGTCTTCCAAAGATTCATAAAGACAATATTCCGATTCGTCCAGTGGTGTCATACTTGGGTGCACCAACTTATAATTTAGCAAAGAGACTGAATTGCATTATTAGAAATAAATCCCAATTTCGGCCTAAGTTTTGTTTAAAGAATAGTTTAGATCTAGTAGAGAGGATCAAGGGTATTAACTTGCCTGAGAATGCTATCCTTCTTTCGTTGGATGTAGACAGTTTGTTTACGAATGTACCGTTTGTCGAAACATTGGACATCCTTCGTGGTATGTTTGGGAGAGGTGGATGAATTATTGCAACTCACTGCTATTTGTATGAAACAAAATTATTTTAGATTTGGGGGTCAATATTACCTGCAAAATGATGGTTTGGCAATGGGTTCACCATTGAGTCCTTTAATAGCTGATATTTTTATGGATGACTTTGAAAACCAGCATATTGTAGGTAATAGGGATATTTTGTATTATTTTAGGTACGTGGACGATTTAATTATTTGTTGGACGGGCAGTGTGACACAGCTGGATGCATTTTTTACCGAGGTTAATAACAAGCACCCGAAAATTAAGTTTAAGAAAGAATTAGAGCAAGACAATTCACTTAATTTCCTGGACTTGACGATCACAAGGGTTAATAACAGACACGATTTCCGAATTTTCCGTAAGCCTACACAGACTGACACAGTTATACCGGCTTCTTCTACACATCCGTGGCAACATAAGTTAGCGGCTTTTCATTGTTATGTGCATAGATTGTTGACTGTCCCTCTTTCTGATGAGCATTATCAGCTAGAATTGAATAACATCTATCACTTGGCGGTTTCTAACGGCTACGATAAGTCAGTTGTGGATGGTATAATCAGAAAGAAACAGAATGGCATGATCAATGATATGTTGTATGCTGCGCGGCCGTCTGAACCCACCAAGAAATTTCAGGCAAGCATTACGTATGTTGGCAAACTATCAGATGATATTTACAAAGTTTTGAAGTCTAATAATATTAATGTTGCTTTTAAGACAAACAATACGTTACATTCAAAACTTTGTAACGGCAAAGATCAAATTGAGACGGGCAAGAAATCTGGTGTGTATAAGCTAACTTGTGATGATTGTAATAAGGTGTACGTGGGGCAAACGGGCCGTAATTTTAACACAAGGTATAAGGAGCATGTTACATCTTATAGGCATAACCATCCAGAACGTTCAAATTTCGCGAAGCATTTGATAGAGAGTGGCCATAGTTTATCTGAGGACCACTCTTTTAATGTTCTGCACGTTTGCGATAAAGGTTTACGTTTGAACGTTCTGGAACAATTGGAAATAGTTAGGTACAACGGTAGAGGTGTAATTATTAACGAGCAGCTAAATGTTGCGTCATCGCCGTTATTACGAATTTTTTCCGTTACCAGGGGGGGAGAAGGGGGTAGTGGGCGGGGTCAGGGTGAGGTTATAAATATGGCCGACCAGACAGGACAGCTCATTCTGTTGCCGGACACCAGACCGACAACATTGTCAACTCCTGATGATGCCTCGTAGAGAGGCGAAACACGTGTCGAGTATAGTATTATTGGTGGTGGTTTGTTATAGTTATTTGCGTATTTATTTTTGCGGCGGGAGGGTGGTAAAATTAATTGCATGCAAAAAATACGCAAGTAATTATAGCGGGTTACACTAATTAACTACACATTCTGTATCGCGGAAGAGCAAAGCAATATTGTTCATCCTTTATGTTGTTTCTTCTTCTTCTTCCTACACCTTATACATCTCTGAAACATTTAGTGAAATGTATCTGTTTGTTTTTTTTTTACTCTGACAACAAGAGACCTTTACATATCTAGCAGTATAACAATAGATTTCTCAAAATTCATTACATTTATATAATTATTTTGACTATTAGAGACTTCATCTTTAGTTAATGTAATATACCTGTATTTATATTCAATAAAATTTATGTTTCGTTTTTAATTACCTAATGCATGTTAGCTGTAAGATGTTACAAAACTCTTATTTGAAAAAAGACCCGCTGAGTTTTTTTCTCAGGCAGTGGTGTAGGGTTAGAACCGGAAGTAGCTTTTTTTCTCTCACTTGCTATTTAGTTTAACGATTCAAAAGCGCTCGTTGCTTGGCCTAATTGAATGAAGAATATTTTGACTTTGACTTTGTTAGTCCCATTTACTTGGGGTCGGGGTCTTGGGGCCCTCCTCATCGGCATCCTCCACTAAGCACGGTTTTGTGTGGGCTTGTCTAAGGTCTTTTTGGACCGCCGTCAGCCTGTGACGGATGGTATTGTGTTGCTTATCACTGTCTTTTATAGTGCGACAAAGACGGTTGCGTTTCATTGGCCACCAAGCGTTCCCGATTGGCATATTGGCTATGTACCCTGTGCTGGCTTAAATCAGAGTCAATGAAATGAGAATATGGCACTATTTGATTTTTTATTTTTTCTTTGACTATTTGAGAAATTCTCAAAAAGTTTGTACATTTCGAATCATCATCATCATCATCAGCCTATCATAGTCCACTGCTGGACGTAGGCCTCTCCTATTAACTATGCGTATGGACGCATTAGGAGGTAAATGCCCATAATCGCCATGCTGGGCAAGTGGATTGGCGATCGCAGTAATGTGTCCACTATGATGACGCTGCTGCCTATCATCAATCTTTCATCAAATAATGGTCAGTGACACGTCAATCCCTTAGTCGACTCTTACGACACCCGCAGGAGGAGTTGGGGTGGTGACAAATGTATTCTTACTGCCGTCACCACGCGGCCCATGTTTGAAATGAAATGAATGAAATGAAATGAATTTATTCGCACAAAAGAACTTAAAATTATCTTATATCACAAACAAATATATCGAAATTGTGCCAAAGGGTCCTCACTCAGCTTGTTGTCACGCAGTGCACCGCAGGGCACACTACGCAACGCTGATTTTCAGTGAGGCCCGATTGAGCTGGATGCTTAGCCAAGTTGCCAATCGCTAACGATTAGTAGCGTATCGTAGTTTTCCCTCTCTGTTACTCTTTCATAATTATTAGTGCGACAAAGACAGTTAGCTGCCTTTTGTTTACGATTGACGGCAACTTGGCTAAGCACCCTGGTAGGCCCGATTTTTAGTACTGTACTTAACTTTTTGAGACATGCCCGTTTGTTTTCTTTCTCTAAACATTTGTGTGATGAATAGTAGTTATTTATTATACAAGGGGGCAAAGTTGTTGTTTAACTGTCGTGCCAATATTGAGACCTGAGCTAGCGAAAGATTCCAAAATTGAGCCACAAGCGTAGCGAGTGGTTCAAAAACTGGAATTTTGAGCATTGCGAAGGTCTGAAGGCACGAGAGTTGAACAAACTTTGCCGCCAAGTGTAATACAACTTTTTCCCCCTCACTATCGCGAGGAAATATGATAACAAATCTCATCCAAATGTAAATTAACTTAAAGAAACCATTTAAAACTCAATGTCGAAACGTATCGTAGAATAGAGTTACTTCTGGAACTTAAATATAGCCAATGGCTTACAAAGTCACCCATGAGAAACTACCAATTTAACATGTAAGCTCCGATTGCGGATGTTTACTACGGTCATACAGATCCACTTATACTAGGCAGTAGGGGGCTATAGGAATTAGAGCAATGTCAAATTACTTTATTCACAAGTTGGTAAAAAGCGTTTTTATCCGCTCATATTAAAGGATAAACGAGCGCTTTACGAGCTAGTGAGGGGAAAAGAATATTCTGTTCTATTTTACTATACCTACAGTGAGATTACGAAATCTAGATAAAGTTTTGATGAAATTGAATATAAAAGTTTGTAGCTGAACGAATTCCATGTGAATCGGAAACTGTCTGGAATACTTTAAAGCTGAAAGTTTTGTCGACTTCCTATTTGTGTAAATGTACAAAAAATGTACTTTATATTATTATTCTTTATTTATTAAGTATATTATTTATACAGGGTGTTTCGCGGGTCGTGATCCCAACTGTGAAAAACGTGTTAAGATGGTCTTTATGGTGTTCTTTAGAACCAGTAGATTTTTTTTCTCTCTTGATAATGTCAGACGACTCGAAAATGCTTAGTAAATAAGCTTCATCATCATCATCATCAGCCTATGTTAGTCTACTGCTGGACGTAGGCCTCTCCTATAAACTATGCGTATAGACGCATTAGGAGGTAAATGCCCATAATCGCCACGCTGGGCAAGCGGATTGACGATCGCAGTAATGTGTCCACTATGATGATGCTGCTGCCCATCATCAATCTTGTAGAATGGTCAGTGACACTTCAATCCCTTAGTCAACTCTTACGACACCCGCAGGAGGAGTTGGGGTGGTAACAAATGTATTCTTACTGCCGTCACCACACGGCAAAACTGATTTCATACCGACCGGTGCGGAAATGTTCATAATTTCCAGTCTCTATTCATAATTATGTAAGCACATTGGGAAAGAATTAGTATGGAGGAGAAATGTACAAATATTAATGAACTGGAACTTTACTAGTCGTCAAAAACTTACTTTTGTTCATATAGGTCCCATGGGATAATAATAATAATAAATATGCTTTATTGCACCACAAAGAAAGAAAACAAAATACAGAACAATTAAATACAAAGGTAGCAACAGGCGGTCTTATCGCTATAAGCGATCTCTTCCAGACAACCTTGGGGTAGCAGGAGATAAAAGAAACAGAAATCATTAACAATGGGCAGTGCATGAGCAAGATAGTAAACTAAAAATAAAATAAATACACATACATTTAGGAAAAAAAAACATAAATAAATATAGAATATAAATACATACTATATACTTAGACAAATATATATTAAATAAACATTATCCAAAATACACATTCAGTACATAAAAAAGGCAAACTAAGGTAATGACAGATAATGACTTTTTAATAAAATTTTAAAGCTTTGCAGAGTTTTTGCACATCTAACATCCAACGGCAAAGCATTCCATAGCCGAACTGCACGGAAAGTAAAAGAATCATTATAAAATTTAGAAGACGAAGGAGGGGGAACAAGAAGAAATTTACTCGAAAGCCTGGTGGAGGTGAGGTAAGCAAAACGTTCCTTCAGGTATGGAGGTGTAGCAGGGTTAAATAGGATGTTATATAGAAGAACAAGGACATGAGAATTTCTTCGAAGACGAATAGGTAGCCATTTGAGTTGGGTACGAAAGTTTGAAACATGGTCATATTTTCTCAGGCCAAATATAAACCTAATACACAAATTTTGTAGACGCTCAAGCTTATTCAGTTGGTCCTCAGTGAGATTTAAATAGCTGACGTCAGCATAATTTAAATAGAGGTAGAAGGAGGGATTGTGCCAGCGCAATTTTAGTAGCAAATGGTAAGAAGTTACGAAGTCTGCGAATTGAACCTATTGAATATATTATGGGATATATTGTTCAGAAAGACCATCTTAACACGTTTTACACAATTGGGATCAACCCCCCCGGAAACATCCTGTATAGGTATTGAATTGTTAAATTTGTGATAATATCAAGCGCCAAAAGAAAATATCAGATATATGGAAATAGTCACGCGACTTTTCATGCGAATCAGTTTTCTCATATATATATATATTACTTATCGCTTATCGTATGGCTTAGGATTTATGAAATGATTGGTAATATGTATTTATTTTTCTCGTTAAAAAACTGAGATTTATTTTTATAAAAAACATTAAAATATTTTAAACTGAACATATTTATCAAAATAAAATATTGGCCTACTTTGAGTGAACAAGATTCAAAATAAACAGTTTTTTGTGTCTCCTGTAACGTAGCAATAAAACACATAGCGACTTTTGTAGGAACAGCGACGAGCGAAGCTTGATTTTATTTAATAATGTCTCTTTTGGCTGTTGAACTTCGAACAACAAACACCAATTGAATTAAGTTGTGCTTTTGAGTATTCTTCCAGTAAAAACCCTTTAATACTACTAAGAACCTACAATAACTGTCAATGTGGTTAAAAATAGTGTAGTTGTAAATAATATCCCTGACTCGTAGCAACTGGCAAATATCCTTCAAAATCACCCATCAGGGCCACACAAAAAGAGCACAAAGATCCGCTTAACTCAAAAAAGATACACAAGTCTTTACATAGTTACATTTAAAATTCCCTTTGCTATGAATTCTTTACATCCTGCCACCAGGTTACTAACGTGTTTTGGCGAAGTAAGCCACGGCTTTAGTACTCCCTTAACAGCTATTTCTTGGATCTGCGGATCAACATAAAATAAAATTGAAGTATCTGTATTCACCATCAGATATATCGAAGCGGCGAGGGTGTTTACAAACATCTCAGCACGCCTCTATTGCAATAGTGTTAGAGTGCATTTTCAGATATTTTTGGGCATCGTGGATGAATATTTTTCATGTATTTGTACAAAAGGTGCGATGCATTATGAGGGAGCATTAAGGGTCTGATTTCTTTGCGTTTTGTGCTTTGTGGTTCATTTTGGCGTGGAAGGCTGTTTTTGCATATTTTGTTACGTGTAGTGAATGTAAGTGGAAAAGAAATTTGTAGGTAGAAAGTGGTAATGGATTTGACTGTTCTGAATCTGGTTATGAGATCAATTTAGAACTAGGTTTTAAAGAAATGTACTTGTTTCAATTACGGTAAGTTGTTGTTAAGCATGAAAACTTCATATATATATTATGACAACTTTTTATAGTTTTTTCAAAATATTTATTTCTAAAACTACAATTGATGTAGGTACAGTCATAGATTAAATGTAACTAATCTACTTAACCTAATCTATATCTAAGATTGGCCCTTGTGGCATTGTACCGAGAATGCTGGCGGCATTTCCTCGCTGTATCCTAATACAGCAATGCGTTGTGCGAGGAAGTAGCCAGCTCTTCGGTCTTTAGTTACGTCAACCAGACGTTTCGCGATCTCAGCAAACAATTTGCATGCGCTGGGGCCCCATGAACCTAAAGTTTCTACGCCAAACGGTACAAAATCGTACTATTTGCCGAGGCCCTTGTATTTATTATTTTTGTAGTTCATATGCTAGGATATGGCGTATATCATCACTACATAGTCTATATATATAAACGG